>OZ030010.1:95380932-95574113 GCA_964023405.1 Apodemus agrarius | reverse complement strand
TCTGTCTCTCTGCCTCACTGTCTTTTTGCCTCACTGTCTGTCTCTCTGTCTCTCTGCCTCTCTGTCTCTCTGCCTCTCTGTCTCTGCCTCTTTGTCTCTCTGTCTCTCTGCCTCTCTGTCTCTCTGCCTCTCTGTCTCTCTGCCTCTCTCTGCCTCAGTCCCTCTGCCTCTCTGCCTCACTATCTCTCTGCCTCACTGTCTCTGTCTCTCTGCCATTTCTCTGCCTCACTCCCTCACTGTCTCTTTGTCTCTCTGTTTCTCTGTCTCAAGGTCCTGCCTCACTGTCTCTCTGCCTCATTGTCTCTCTGTCTGCCTCACTGTCTCTGCTTCACTCTCTCTCTCTGCCTCACTGTCTCTCTGCCTCTCTATCTCTCTGCCTCACTGTCTCTCTGTCTCACTGTCTCTCTGTCTCTCTGCCTCAAGGTCCTGCCTCATTGTCTCTCTGTCTCTCTGCCTCACTGTCTCACTGTCTCTATCTCTTTCTCTCTGCCTCACTGTCTCTCCATCTCTCTGCCTCACTGTCTCTCTGCCTCACTGCCTCTCTGCCTCACTGTCTCTCTGCCTCTCTGCCTCAAGGTCCTGCCTCATTGTCTCTCTGTCTCTCTGCCTCACTGTCTCTCTGTCTCTCTGCCTCACTCTCTCACTGTATCTCTTTCTCTCTGCCTCACTGTCTCTATCTCTTTCTCTCTGCCTCACTGTCTCTCCATCTCTCTGTCTCTCTGCCTCACTGCCTCTCTGCCTCACTGTCTCTCTGTCTTAAGGTCCTACCTCACTGTCTCTCTGTCTCTCTGCCTCTCTGCCTCATTGTCTCTCTGTCTCTCTGCCTCACTGTCTGCCTCATTGTCTCTCTGTCTCTCTGCCTCACTGTCTCTCTGTCTCTCTGCCTCACTGTCTCTCTGCTTCCCTGCCTCTCTGCCATCTCTCTGCCTCACTGTCTCTCTGCCTCACTCCCTCACTGTCTTTGTCACTCCGTCTCTCTGTCTCAAGGTCCTGCCTCACTGTCTCTCTGTCTCTCTGCCTCACTCCCTCACTGTCTCTTTGTCTCTCTGTCTCTCTGTCTCAAGGTCCTGCCTCGCTGTCTCTCTGTCTCTCTGCCTCTCTGTCTCTCTGCCTCTCTGCCTCACTGTCTCTCTGTCTCTCTGCCTCACTGTCTCTCTGCTTCCCTGCCTCTCTGCCATCTCTCTGCCTCACTGTCTCTCTGCCTCACTCCCTCACTGTCTTTGTCACTCCGTCTCTCTGTCTCAAGGTCCTGCCTCACTGTCTCTCTGTCTCTCTGCCTCACTCCCTCACTGTCTCTTTGTCTCTCTGTCTCTCTGTCTCAAGGTCCTGCCTCGCTGTCTCTCTGTCTCTCTGCCTCTCTGTCTCTCTGCCTCTCTGCCTCATTGTCTCTGCTTCACTGTCTCTCTGCCTCTCTGTGCCTCTGTCTCTCTGCCTCACTGTCTCTCTGCCTCATTGTCTCTCTGTCTGCCTCACTGTCTCTGCTTCACTCTCTCTCTCTGCCTCACTGTCTCTCTGCCTCTCTATCTCTCTGCCTCACTGTCTCTCTGTCTCACTGTCTCTCTGTCTCTCTGCCTCAAGGTCCTGCCTCATTGTCTCTCTGTCTCTCTGCCTCACTGTCTCTCTGCCTCACTGCCTCTCTGCCTCACTGTCTCTCTGCCTCTCTACCTCAAGGTCCTGCCTCATTGTCTCTCTGCCTCTCTGCCTCAAGGTCCTGCCTCATTGTCTCTCTGTCTCTCTGCCTCACTGTCTCTCTGTCTCTCTGCCTCACTCTCTCACTGTATCTCTTTCTCTCTGCCTCACTGTCTCTATCTCTTTCTCTCTGCCTCACTGTCTCTCCATCTCTCTGTCTCTCTGCCTCACTGCCTCTCTGCCTCACTGTCTCTCTGTCTTAAGGTCCTACCTCACTGTCTCTCTGTCTCTCTGCCTCTCTGCCTCATTGTCTCTCTGTCTCTCTGCCTCACTGTCTGCCTCATTGTCTCTCTGTCTCTCTGCCTCACTGTCTCTCTGTCTCTCTGCCTCACTGTCTCTCTGCTTCCCTGCCTCTCTGCCATCTCTCTGCCTCACTGTCTCTCTGCCTCACTCCCTCACTGTCTCTTTGTCTCTCTGTCTCTCTGTCTCAAGGTCCTGCCTCGCTGTCTCTCTGTCTCTCTGCCTCTCTGTCTCTCTGCCTCTCTGCCTCATTGTCTCTGCTTCACTGTCTCTCTGCCTCTCTGTGCCTCTGTCTCTCTGCCTCTCTGTCTCTCTGCCTCTCTGTCCCTCTGCCTCTCTGTCTCTCTGCCTCTCTGTCTCTCTGCCTCTCTGCCTCACTGTCTCTCTGTCTCTCTGCCTCTCTGCCTCTCTGTCTCTCTGTGCCTCTGTCTCTCTGCCTCTCTGTCTCTCTGCCTCACTGTGTCTCTCTGCCTCTCTGCCTCACTGTCTCACTGTCTCTGTGTCTCAAGGTCCTGCCTCTCTGTCTCTCTGCCTCACTGTCTCTGTCTCTGTCTCAAGGTCCTGCCTCACTGTCTTTCTGCCTCTCTGTCTCTCTGCCTCACTGTCTCTCTCTGCCTCTCTGTCTCTCTGCCTCTCTGTCCCTCTGCCTCACTGTCTCTCTGCCTCTCTGCCTCTCTGTCTCTCTGTGCCTCTGTCTCTCTGCCTTTCTGTCTCTCTGCCTCACTGTGTCTCTCTGCCTCTCTGCCTCACTGTCTCACTGTCTCTGTGTCTCAAGGTCCTGCCTCTCTGTCTCTCTGCCTCACTGTCTCTGTCTCTGTCTCAAGGTCCTGCCTCACTGTCTTTCTGCCTCTCTGTCTCTCTGCCTCACTGTCTCTCTCTGCCTCTCTGTCTCTCTGCCTCTGTCCCTCTGCCTCTCTGCATCACTGTCTCTCTGTCTCTCTGTCTCTCTGCCTCACTGTCTCTCTGCCTCTCTGCCTCATTGTCTCTGCTTCACTGTCTCTCTGCCTCTCTGTGCCTCTGTCTCTCTGCCTCTCTGTCCCTCTGCCTCTCTGTCCCTCTGCCTCACTGTCTCTCTGTCTCTCTGCCTCACTGTCTCTCTGTCTCTCTGCCTCTCTGTCTCTCTGCCTCATTGTCTCTGCTTCACTGTCTCTCTGCCTCTCTGTGCCTCTGTCTCTCTGCCTCTCTGTGTCTCTGCCTCTCTGTCCCTCTGCCTCTCTGCCTCTCTGCCTCTCTGCCTCACTGTCTCTGTCTCTCTGCCTCTCTGTCCCTCTGCCTCTCTGTCTCTCTGCCTCTCTGCCTCACTGTCTCTCTGTCTCTCTGCCTCTCTGTCTCTCTGCCTCTGTCCCTCTGCCTCTCTGCCTCACTGTCTCTCTGTCTCTCTGCCTCACTGTCTCTCTGCCTCTCTGCCTCATTGTCTCTGCTTCACTGTCTCTCTGCCTCTCTGTCTCTCTGTGCCTCTGTCTCTCTGCCTCTCTGTCTCTCTGCCTCACTGTGTCTCTCTGTCTCTCTGCCTCTCTGTCCCTCTGCCTCTCTGTCTCTCTGCCTCTCTGCCTCTGTCCCTCTGCCTCTCTGCCTCACTGTCTCACTATCTCTCTGTCTCTGTGTCTCAAGGTCCTGCCTCTCTGTCTCTCTGCCTCTCTGTCTCTCTGCCTCACTGTCTCTGTCTCTGTCTCAAGGTCCTGCCTCACTGTCTTTCTGCCTCTCTGTCTCTCTGCCTCACTGTCTCTCTCTGTCTCTCTGCCTCACTGTGTCTCTCTGCATCTCTGTCCCTCTGTCTCTCTGCCTCACTGTCTCACTGTCTCTCTGCTTCATTGTCTCTCTGTCTCTCTGCCACACTGTCTCTGCTTCACTGTCTCTCTGCCTCACTGTCTCTGTCTCTCTGTCTCTCTGCCACACTGTCTCTCTGCCTCACTGTCTCTCTGTCTCTCTGCCACACTGTCTCTCTGCCTCACTCTCTCTCTGTCTCTCTGCCACACTGTCTCTCTGCCACACTGTCTCTCTGCCACACTGTCTCTCTGCCACACTGTCTCTCTGCCTCACTCTCTCTGTCTCTCTGCCACACAGTCTCTCTGCCTCTCTGCCTCACTGTCTCTCTGTCTCTCTGCCCCACTGTCTCTCTGCCTCTCTGTGTCTCTCTGTCTCCCTGTCTGTCTCTCTGTCTCACTGTCTCTCTGCATCTCCATCTGTCTGTCTCTCTGCATCTCCGTCTCTGTCTCTGTGCCTCTCTTGTCTCTCTGCCCCTCTGCTGTGTGCTTGTTTGCCTCTCTGTCTCTCTGTCTGCGTCACTGTCTGTCCCTCTGTCTCACTGTCTCTCTGTGCTCTGTCTCTCTGTCTCTCTGCCTGTCTTGTCTCCCTGCTTCTCTTGTCTCTCTGCCCCTCTGCTGTCTGCTTGTTTGCCTCTCTGTCTCTCTGTCTCTCTGCCCCTCTGCTGTCTGCTTGTTTGCCTCTCTGTCTCTCTGTCTCTCTGCCCCTCTGCCCCCTGCCTGTGTCTCTGCCTCTGGATTTCTGGGTCTGGCTCTGAATTGGGTTCAATCCTCTTATTCTCTGGTTCTATTTCTATCCCTATGTCTGACTCTGTCTCTGGGTATCACTCTAACTCTCCTTCTGCCTCTCTATCTCTGCCTTTGTCTCTGTCTCTGCTTTTGTCTCTGTCTCTGTCTTTCTGGCTCAGGCTCTCTTGATCTAGCTATAGCTCTGATTTGGGCTCTGGCTCTTGATCTATGACTTTGTCTCTGACCTTGACTCTGACTCCAGATACATTTTTATCTGTCTCTGTCTCTAGCTCCTACTGTGGTTCATGGGGTCTGCCTCACTGACTCTTTGGCTCTATTCTGGCTCTACCCTGGTCTCTGACTCTAGCACTCTTGGCAATAATGTCTCTGGCTCTAAGTATTTCCTCTTCTCTCTCTGTTTCTGCCTCTGTCTCTGTTTCTCTCTCTGTCTCTCTGTCTCTGTCTCTCTCTCTCTAGCTCTGTCTATGTCTCTGACTCTATATCTCTGACTCTGGCTCTGGCTCTGGCTCTTCCTTTGGCTCGGGCTCTTGACACTAACTCTGTCCCTGGCCCTCCGTGGTTTCAGCTCTGCTGATGGATTTTCCTCCCTGTCATTCCCTCTGCTTCTAGCACTGTGAGTCTGGCTGTATGGTTCTCAGTGCCGCCGTCCAAACCCTTGAGGAATTGCAGTCGCTCAGGGAAACCAGGATTCCTTGGCCTAGGAGATAAGGATTCGGCAAATAATGGCACACAGACTCGAAGATTCTGAGTGTTACATTCTGAGTGTCTATTTTTCTCTCAGTCAGGAGTTTTTGAGCAAGAGGTTTTGACATTTACATATTAAAAGATGTATCTAGCCAAGCAGGCACAAGGAACAATTAGCATAACCATTCGGCACAAGGAAATGTAAAATCAACCACGTAAAACGTTTCTTGTGTAACAAATTTCGAAGCTCAAACAGACAATATCAATCTTAGTCTAAATGAGTCTCTGTGAGTAAACTTTATCTGACATCTAGCTTTCGTCTGTAAAACCTGAAGTTTCCTATATTTTGTATGGAGTAGGCAGGCCAAATTCCAATGCTTTCCTAAGTTCCACATAGCCTCATTCATATTTCATAAGTTAGGACTGAAACCTGAACTACACCTGAATAAGCCAAGAATGTGTTTTGGCCAGAAACTCCCTAGATGGGGTTTGCAAGACAAAAGGCAGTTACTGTTAGCTTCCATTGAGGAAGCTCTGAGCTTTGCACTAACTCAAATGTAAATTTAACTTGCCCAAACACCCACTTGTCCGGGTAGGACATTGAACAAGGTTCCTCAGATGTAAATATCTTCTAACTTGAGCCCTTTGTTTAAGATTTGGCCTAGCACCCACATGTCCTGCAAGGGCTTTGTATCAAATAACAAAGGAACCCGTATTTTTAGGATTCCTGGAAAATTTCTACTCATTGTTTCATATTTCCATTGAGATCTCCTTTTTAATCTTTGGGGCATGGTGGTAAATGTGACTAAAGCAAAGTGTTACAGTTTTCTAAGAAAAGAGGTTTCTGGCCAGTAATATTACTTCAAAGAATGGGTTATAATGTACTCTCTTGAATTTATTCAGTCTCAGCTACCAGGAACAAAGGGGATTTTAGAAGGAAAGTAACTTGCCAAGTGAAAACTATGGCTTTAAAATTGGGGTGTTCTACAGTCCTTCAGGAAGCAAATTTTTTCTGCCTCAATTCTGTTGAAATTTATCAAACAGAATTTACTGAAGTTGCTGCAGCATCTCAGACCCTGGCATTTGCTCTGGCTCTATGTCTCTTACTCTGGCTCTCTGGCCCTCTGGTTCTGGCTGTGGCTATGGCTGTGGCTCTGAATATCTCAATCACCCTGTGGTTCTGTCTCTGGCTCTAAGGTTGTATGGCTCTGGGTTACTGCCTCTCTTTATCTGGCTCTTGTTGAGCTCAGGATCTTTTTATTTGGCTCTGATTCTGGCTCTTGTTCTGGCTCTCTGGGTCTTGTAATAGCTCTCTGGCACTAACTCTGCCTCTGACCTTGGCTATTGCTATGCCTCCTGTCTTGGCTCTGGTCTGATGTTGACTCAAACTCTGTCTCTGTCCCTCGTCTGTAACTCTGTCTCTGTCTCTGGTACTGCCTCTCTTGCTCTGGCTCTGCCCCTGAGTCTGTGATTCTGGCCCCGTGGCTCTCTGACTCCAGTTCTCTGTTCTTGAATTGTCTCTGGCTTTGGGTCTCTTGCTCTGGCTCTCACCCAGGCCCTCTACTTCTAGCTTTGCCTCTGCCTCTGCCTTTGATCTGGCTTTCTGCCTCTGTCTCTTGATTGTTGGCTCTGACTCTCTGGATATCTGACTTTGCCACTGGTTCTAGTTCTGGTTCTGCCTCTGTCTCTGCCTCTGGTTCAAGCACTCTGGCTCTGACATTCTGGTTCTTGCTTTTGCTTTGACTCTCATCTCTATCTGGTTCAGGCTCTGACTCTCTGACACCGACTCTCTGCTTCTGCCTCTGCTTTCTGGTTCAGGCTCTCTGGCTCTGGCTCTCCTCTTGCTCTCTAGCTTCTGTCTCTGGCTCTGCCTATGGCTCTGACTCGAGCTTTGTCAGTCTCAGGATCTCTACCTTTCTTGCTTTCTGGCTCTGTCTATGGCT
Source organism: Apodemus agrarius (assembly GCA_964023405.1). NCBI lineage: Eukaryota > Metazoa > Chordata > Mammalia > Rodentia > Muridae > Apodemus > Apodemus agrarius. The sequence continues at coordinate 95,567,044 of OZ030010.1, read as the reverse complement.
CTGTCTCTGGCACTGGATTTCTGGGTCTCTGCCTCTATCTCTCACTATAGCTCTCAGGCTTGCTGGCTCTCTGGTTCTTGTCATCATTGTGGTTCTCATGCTATGGCTCTGACCTCTGGCTCTCTGGCTCTGAATCTGGCTGTAGCTTCAGCTATGGCTATCTGTGTTTGGGTCTGGCTCTCTGCTTTAGCCTATGCCTCTGACTCTGGCTCTCTGGTTCTCTGGCTCTGGTTGTATGGCACTGGCTCTAGATATGGGTCTGGTTTTTAGATCTGGCTCTTGGTCTTTGACTGCCTGGTCATGGCTCTGGTCCTGGCTCTGCCTATGGCACTGGCTCTCAGGTTCTTGCTGTAGCTCTCTGAATCTGGGTCCATGGCCCTCTGGCTCTGGCTCTAGTTCTCTGGCTCTGGCTATTACTTTAGCTCTCTGGCTCTGGCTATTACTTTAGCTCTCTGGCTCTGGATTTCTCTAGTTCTGTCTATGGCGCGGTGCCTTGTTCTGGCTTAGGTGCTTGGCTCCCTGGCTATAGCTCTCTGGCTCTGGCTATGACTCTCAATCTTTGGCTCTGGTTCTCTGGCTCTCACTCAGGCCATATTGCTTGATGCCTCTATTTGTGTGTATGTCTCTGGCACTCTGGTTCTGTCTTTAGCTCTCTGATCTCTTTTGATAACTATTATGCTTATTTTTTTAGATGACGAGATTGCATCAGTTTCTAGTGAAGATGCAGAAAAAGCTAATTTTTCCAAATTGAGTATTGCTCATGAAATCGTTGTCAACAAAGATTTCGCTGTGGAAAAGAGTAATTTGCCTGAAGAGAGGTATATATTTTATTTATTGATGGATTTATTGGGTGAATGAATGCTCTTCTTGTCATAAGTACATAGCATACATGAGTTTTGATCATGTTTGATTTGTTTTATTAAAATATGCAGGGATTGAGTCTGTCTTAAATAGTATTAAATAGAACAGCAGAGTAAGCAGTAAAATTATTTAATGTAAAAGTGTTCAAGTGACTAGTAGAAGGCTCAGCATTTAAGAGCCCTGGCTGCTCTTCCAGAAGACTTGGATTCAATTCCTAGAGCCCAAATGACCACTCATATTGTAATTCCACTTCCAGTGTATCTGGTACTCTCATACAGATATCCATGCAGGCAAAATACCAATGCATGTAAAATAAAAATAAGTACGAGTCATCAACTGGGGATGAAAGATGATCTAGTGTCCCTGGGCTCAGACAAGTGCCAAATTCCTAGAAGCAGCACCAAAAGCTTTCAACAACTCGGCATTTCTGGCTGCCACCCTACCTTCAGGTCTAGTCAGAGGTCTTGCCTCAAGGGACTAAGTTGGAGAGTGACAGAATAAGATAACTAACATCCTCCAGCTTCTACATGTGAACTCTCAGAGGAGCACATAGACTACATACACAGAGGCAACAGTCACACTCATACAGGCACACAAGGTGGGAAAATATAAAATTATATCTAAATACCAAATAAACCAATGTAATTATTGTCAAAACGATGAGTATTGGGTTTTAGTGAAGAATTTCAGATCTTTGCAGATAAACTTAAAGGGTAGAGCTGCCAGAAGGTAGTCCTAATTTTTTGTAAATTAAGTTGGTGAAGATAAACAACTTTTCCTTTTTTCAATTTTGATTTCATTTTCTCTGTGTGGGTGTATTGTCTCCATATATATCTGTGGATCACATCATGCAGTGCCCAAGAAGACCAGAAAAGGGCACTGTATACCCTTGGATTAGAGTTATAGACAGTTGTTAGCTGCCATGTGGTTGTAAGATTCAAGCCCTGGCCCTGGAGATGAGCTGCCAGTGCTCTTAACCACTGAAAGATCTCTCTAACCCCACAAATATCTTTTTCTAATAATGATATTGCCATTTGTCATGAGTAAGAAGTTTCAGATTTATATTTTCTAATTTAATCAGAAAAACAAGCCTTATTGAAGTTCTTCATAATTATATTGATTCAATTCAATGATATTTTATTGATATTGAAGTACATAAAAAGTCTTTCAGTAGCATTTAAATGTGGGCTAGAAAATGGCTTAGAAGGTAAAGGTGCTTGCCATTAACCTATTTGATCCCAGAGACTCACTGGTAGAAGGAAAGAATCTACTTATATAATTTATCCTCTTACCACCAAACAGATTCTGTGGCACTTTGTATATGTGCACATGTACACACACAATGTAAGTAAGTATAAAAGTTAAAACAAAACTTTTTTTTTTGTCAGAAGGTTAGTTACTTGAAATTTCCCACCTTGAATGCCTCACTTATTTTGCTACTTTAGGGATTCTGTTAGTAAAGCCATAAGAACCATCTTGGTTCTTACGATTCTCATGTATGTTGCATTTCTTTTGTTTGTTGCTAATAATGGCACATGTGAAGTACATTTTTCATGAATGGAGTTTTCACCAAAACACATAGGATCTTCTTTGTTCAATTCATAGTCGCTAGAATCTGAGTTATATTTATTTTCTCTAGATTTACTTTGGGGATTAGGAATGATACTAATTAAGAGTTAACAGTACTTAATAGAAACACCATTGCCATACTTTTGTTTAACAAACAATTATTGAGTACTTATTAGATGGAATGTAGAATGTTGAATGCTGAGAACATTAGAGGAAAGATATTCTCTTTGCCATTGAGAGGTTCCTGTAGAATAGATAATCCATATGCTATTGTGCAGAGGGGTAAAGTCTCTAATAGCTAGTGCATCCAGTTCTTCATAAGAATGGAGTTGCATGGAAGACTATCAGGGAAGACTGTCTTGAAGTCATACCATTTGAGTTGAATCTCAATAGTATGACCAGGTATATTTTAGGTGATCTATTGTAAAAAGTACCCTCTTAAGAAGAAATGTCTCTTCAAGGGCATAGAAAGGTAGAAAATAATTACTATTCACTCCAAAGAGATTATTATTGCTTCGGAGCAAGTTGTTGCAAGAAGGAAGGATTCAAAGTTAGGCGGTGTTGACAGAATAGCATCATGCTGAGTAATTGAGGTTATGCATGTGGCTTCTGTTATCAAGTTCGTGAAAGATGTTAGATGAACAGTACATGATGAACAAACAAATTTGGATCTTGGAAAAATCATTCACTTTTAGCAAAGGACATGTTACAATTTGGAGCAAGATGGTCACTTTATAGACTATTGTAAATGTACAGATGTCATATGATGTTTGGCCAAATAGGGTTCCAGAGACAATTAGGAAACAGACTCTGGAATTTGTTGACCATATGGATAAAAGGGGTAGTAACAGTGGAGTTCAAAACTCTGGAACATATCAGATGAAAAATAGTTGATCACCACACAAAAGTTAGATTGATATGTTGGGGAGTATCTTGAAAGTTTTGTATCATTTGTATTTAAAAACAAATTGTGCAGTTATTGTAAAGAAGTTTGGGGAAAAAAGTAAATTCCTGGTTTTTAGGAATAAGGTAAGTGAAGAACAGTTTAGAAAGGGGGAAGTAGTAAATTTTATTTAGTCCTTCTGTGAAGTGCATGAAATCCTTCAGCATTATAAACATGAAAAAATCCTTCCGTACACTTCATACCTAGGTGAAAAATATGACATACTATAGATATAGAAATATAAATGAAGTGACACATCTAGGCTAGATGCAGAATTCTGGTATCATTTTGAGTGGATCCAAAGGTGTGTGTTTGTTGTTTTTCATCTGAGACTAACTATAGTTAATTTTTTCAGCACTTCTCAAATCATAAATCCTCTCTGGCCTATTAGTTTGTTTGTTTATCCATTATTTTAAATACTATTTGAGGGATTATGATCCTGTATCAAATCTCCAGGTAAAGATCAATTTACATATTTAACTTTATTAATAGTCTGGAAAGCAAGTTTGTGGAGACAATGTACAATGCATTTTGGGACCACTTGAAAGATCAACTGTCTCAAACGCCTCCCGACTTTTCTTGCGCACTTGAACTTATAAAAAACATCAAACAGGTGAGTATCCAGCTTTCTCTTTGTTGATGTAAAGTCTCTAGACCACCTTAGACCTTGGATTGTTAATATTCATATTATTAATGTTCTAAGTAGCTTACTTTATGAACATATATGGGGTGTATTGACTCCCATTTGTTTATATGAAATATAGTTTGAGGGTTATGGTACTACTTTTAAAACACAATGTATCATTCCATAAAACATATTTTTACTTAACTTCTACTATGTTTTAAGTATCCCACAAACACCTAAAAAAGAACTAAGCCCACAAGGGATTTATGTTTTAAGTACAAAAGCTATTTCAAATGACCATTTAAGAATAATGTGCTTACCAGGTGATATTAGTGGTACATGCCTTTAATCCCAGCACTTACGAGGCAGAAACAGACAGATCTCTGAGTTTGAGGCCAGCTTGGTATACAGAATGAGTTACAGGACAGCTAGGTCTACACAGTGAGACCTTGTCTCAGAAAAAAAATCACCAAAAAAGAATGCCTTGCTTATTTGCCATTGCTCTTTGTAGTAGAATAATCTGACATTGCCATTAACTTTTGTTAAGGGAATCATTATTTTGTGGAGGTGCATATGTTGTAGCCTATAGTTAGACTGTTGCTCCAGTCTTATTTTTATTTATGATTTTAATACCATTTCACTTGAAAATAATGAGTATTACTATACTTTCCATGAAGCCTAGAATTATAATGATCTTTTAAACAGAAGGAAATAACTATATAAGTAATTTAGATACCCACTTTCTTGACCACTTAGAAAACGAAGTTTGACTTGCATGCCTTTAGCTTGAACATACTATTCAGTTTGTGCATGTTTAGGATTCTAAACATAATGTGGCTCCTTTGATTTTTTTCCTTTGTGGGCAGATTTTAATGTCACTACTGTTACCACGTCAGAATCGACTAAGAAGTGAGATTGAAGAGGCCCTGGATTTAGACCTCCTCAGACAAGAAACAGAGCACGGGGCTCTGGATGTTCCTCATCTGTCCAATTACATTCTGAACTTGATGGCCCTTATGTGTGCACCAGTTAGAGATGAAGCTGTACAAGAATTAGAGAACATAAAAGATCCAGTGCAGTTACTGAGGCAAGCATAGAGTCATGCTCTTTTAGTGTATTTTCTGTTGTTAATAATATGATATCTCAGTATGAGTAAATTACAAAGAGAAACGTAAATAATTTGGCTCCCATCTTAGAAGTCCAAGGCTGAGGGGCTGTATCCAATGAAAGTGTTGTTTCTGGTGGAATCTTGAGGTGTCAAGAATACCACAGGATGAGTGAGAGAGAGAGACAGAGAGAGAGAGAGAGAGAGAGAGAGAGAGAGAGAGAGAGAGAGAGAGGAGAGAGAGACTTAGTTTTTCTGTTTTTGTGAGATCACGTCTATTCAGTCATGGTGGTTTCTAGCTGGCCATTCTTGTGTAATCCTGGTGATGGTCTAAAGGCTTCATTTATGAACTCCATAGTTCATAAATGAAGTTGGATTAAGCTCTCCACCCTCTCAGTATCTCACAGTTGGGTTTGAAAATTTTAAAGTATTTTATTTTATGGTTGTGAACATCTTGCTTGCCAAAATGTATGTATGTGCACAATGTTTATGCCTAGTACTTGCTTATGGATATTTCTGACCCATTATGTGATTGCTGGGAATGGATCCATTTCTCTGTAAGAGCAACAAGTGCCATTAACAACTGAGCAATATCTTCAACCACTCTTGTTTAATATTTTTGAGTTTTATATTATATATGATATATATTATTCTTTAATATCCCTCTTTCAATCCTGCTGATCCATTTTTCTTCCCAATTACTCCTCTTCTAGAGTTTGTTTCTGATTTTATGCAATACATGCCCAGGTTCCTGCAACTGCTACATGTTCATGATTGTAATGGCCTTGCCAAATCCAGAAGATAGCATTTTTTAGCACTCCTCTTCATCCTTTGGCTCTAACAATCTCTCCATACTATCTTCCATAATGCCTGCTGGACCATGGAAGCGATGATATGTATGTCTTCTTTATGTCTGGGCACTCAGCAATCACTTATTTTAACACTTTGACGAGCTATGAGTCTCTTCACATTAGCTGTTACACAGTGTGTATGACATGTTCTATGTCCCAGGCTGAGAAGCACTGCTGACTAACACCTTTTTACTCCTTGTCCTTTTATTTGAATAGGGACCTGTCTCTGGTTGATTTTTATGCCATGTAAATGATCAGTTGGATTCCATACATTTCATGAAATGTTCTTAAGACATTTAAGTATAGTATAGTATTAATTCTACAGATTTCCATCCACCCCAGCTCAAGTGTTCTTCTATTTCTCCCAGTCTAAACTCTTCAGAAATAGAAACTAAGATGCTCAGTGTTTCACAGCTAAAACAAATAGAAAAGAAAAAAATATTAGGAGTTGGAAATTAATCACCCACATTCCACCCTCTCATAATTGTTAGTGCTGTGGTGATTTTTTACTTCAATTGACTACCCTTTTCCAAATGTAGCAGAGTAGCGACAGTGCAAAGAGCTCTAGAATGGTTGCTGAAATGTCAGACAATGTGTCTCTTTTTAACTCTGCTGCTAACTCACCATTTGGCCTTTGGGCCCTGAATGGTGCATTTATTTATGTCTTAGCCTGTTTCATAAAGTTTTTTTTTGTTTTTTTGTTTTGTTTTTTGCTTTTTTTTTTTGACACAGGGTTTCTCTGTATAGCCCTGGCTGTCCTGGAACTCACTCTGTAGACCAGGCTGGCCTTGAACTCAGAAATCCGCCTGCCTCTGCCTCCCAAGTGCTGGGATTAAAGGCATGCGCCACCACTGCCCAGCTTAAGATTTGTTTTTTGTTTTTTTTAAAGATAAATGAATAGTTTTTGTCAAGCTAACACCCATAGTTTTACTCGGTCCATCCTATGTAGGACATGGTTATGAATTTGAGTCTCTTACTTGTAGCATTCTGTACAGGGAAGTTCTATAGTGCTGGAGTCTTGGAGGCTGCCCAGCAGCTCTACTAGGCTTTGCCATGTATGTGGATACTCTGTCAACTCTACCTCTATGGCAGACTTTGGTCTAGGCTTCCAGATTGTTTTATATATGTTTTTGAAACCAAGGCAGAGACTGTTATTGCTTTGTAGCTCATGTATTCTGTATGCTTACATAATTAGTTTCCCTAGGGCATTACTGAAGCTTACCATTGTGATTTTTGAGTGGAGTCATAGTCCAGCCTAACATACACCTCAGCCTGTTTTCACTGTGGTGGTTGTGTTGGTTGAGAGGCACTATACTGAAATCCAGGGAGCAGAGTCTCTAGGTATTCTTGGCAAGCAAATGGTGATATCCTGTGGGTATGTCTCTATAATCTTACAATAAATTGTGTTACTTTTCTTGAAGATCTTTGAAATTCATTGGGGGTGTGTGTATTTCCCATTGCTGTATGACCATTGCTGTATTTCCTTCTGTCCGTACTCATCTCTTTAGAAAAGGAATTACGTGGGTATATTTGGTTTGATCCTAATGACTTTTTACTATTTACGTTGCCAGGTTTTAAGCTTTCAAGTTAGTCTACCACCCTTATGTTTCAATAACGAACCTCATCATTAAACTATATTTTTTTCTTTTCATGTATTTCTGCATGTGATTAAAAGTACCCAGGTAACTCCTTCAGTATCACGCTGAGAAATTTCATATATCTAATATCTTAGGACATTGCTCTCAAAACTTACCTTCTATAAAACACTTTGAATATGGACAAAATTCAAAGTATTTGCTAGTTCATGTCAAGGATAACATTTAATCTACTTTCCTATAAGGTACACCTATCTGTTTTCCAGTAAGACTTCTCATTTTAATTTGAAACTTCATCATAATGGCCTTTTGCATCTGTATTTCTGCCAGCATTTTGATAATGAATATTTTAGTAATGTCTAAAAACATCAAACATATTACAGATATTCTTTCCTTCTTAGCCCTCACCCAAGTCATCCTTAATATACCCCAGTCACATTAACAAACATTTTTTTAAATATCCTGTTTCTCCAAATCTTTAGATTTCTGCCCACCTTCTGCATTTTCAGGTATTTGGTAGATCAACAGTCCAAATTTTCCTTTTCTTTCTTTCTTTTTGTTTGTTTTTTCGAGACAGGGCTTCTCTGTATAGCTCTCGCTGTCCTGGAACTCACTCTGTAGGCCAGGCTGACCTCAAACTCAGAAATCCACCTGCCTCTGCCTCCCAAGTTCTGGGATTAAAGGCGTGTGCCACCACTGCTCAGCAAAGTAACCTGAAAAGATAATTCAGACAGCTATAAGCCATCAAGCAGCCTATGGGAAATCTTTGGAACCACAGTCGGTTCTCTTAACTGCTGAGCCACTGCTCCAGCACCAAATTTCCAATAGTACTCTTCTCCCTTAGTCTGTTTTTTGGTGCTCAGGCAAAATAATCGAGTGTCTTCATTTCTAAAAACAATAGATTTGTTTCTTGCAGTTCTAGAGGTGAGGGTATTCTTGATACAGTATAACATGATAAAGAGCATTACCTGGTCAAGTAAAGCCACATTAAATTTTTAGCCTCATGTCTTTTCATAATAGAATCTACTTATTTGTAAAACTGAAGACCTTATGACACCTCCCATGAGGACCCTACTCAAAGCAACTATTTTTTTTTTTTGGATTACATGTTCAAATACTACTTTCTCTCTCTCTCTCTCTCTTTCTTTCTTTCTTTCTTTCTTTCTTTCTTTCTTTCTTTTTCTTTAACTGAAATCAGTTCTTTTCAGCTCTTTTTAATTCTCAATACTGGGATTTTATTATTCTTTCCTTGAGTTCTACTCATGAACACCAAATTTCCTTTGAAACTAAATGTTCTGTATTTGTCTGTGACAGGGGTATCTTCCAAGTTCTAGGACTCATGAAAATGGACATGGTGAACTACACTATTAAGAACATTCGTCCATATTTACAAGAACATTCTGTACAATACGAAAGAGCTAAATTCCAAGAACTCCTTGACAAGCAGCCTGGTATGTTTAAAATTTAACTAGAAGGGGAAATTGGCCAATAATTTGTTTTTGTTTTTTTTTTACAATGTTTTTCTATTGTGAATAGTAAGTTTACTTCTTGGATCAAGGGTTAAGATCAGTAAAGTTTTCTAAGACAGAAAGGCCTATTTAAATCACTTTTTTCCATGTCCAAATTACTTTAATTTTTATATATCACTTTGTTAAAAAATTAAATTTGTTCTTTGATAATTTCATGGATGTACATGGTACGATCTGATCATTCCCAAGCCCACCCTTTCTTAAGCCCTCCCACTACTGCAATTTATCTTTTAAAGAATCCTTTCTTACTTTCCCGACTTTTTGTTTTATGAACACCTGACTTTGAAGATTACCTACATCATCACGGGTGCAGAACCATCCACAGGAGTAGGAGCATCTCACTTGGTGGTAGATCATTGAATGATTGCTCATCCTTCATAGCCATCAAAGTAGTTCCTGAAGGACAGTGTACCCCCATGAGCTCTTCCTATGATTGGGTTTTGACAAATCCAATCTTATGCAGACTCCATACATCTTAACTGTCTCAGTTGCTTTGAGAACATAATTGCAATAACCATGTCACGTCCAGAACATAACAATTCATTGCCCTCCTGTCTGTCATCCCACTTTCATACTATTTCTGCCTCCTGAGCATTTCCTGAGCTTTGGAGGAGGGTGTGATAGATGTTCTGTTTAGAGAGGAGTGTACAAGTTACTTTTTCTGACAACTTTGAGAAACCGTAATCTTTGTACTAATTGGTGCTTGCTGCACAAAGAAGCTTCTCTGATTAAGGGAATAAAGAACACATATTTGTGCATATAAATATAAATACATATAGGTAAGTTGACAGCATTTCTATTTAGATAAATGAATGAGTAGGTTCACCCCTAGGACTGAGTTCCTTGCCCATGACTCTTTGCCAGTTATACAAAGTTATGCATGAACTTCCTCCTATGGAGTGGGTCTCACACCCTATTAGAAAGTTGTTGATTACCTCCATGCTGGTTGTGCTGGTATAGCAGATCTGGCCTGGAATGTTGGTATTGGGGTTAAACAGCGTCAACAGGTTGGTTTGGAGTTTGCCACCAGCTGCCTGCATAGTGCCTTCTTGTACTATGAAAGCTATTCTGGAAGGAAAAAAAACAGTTTACTACCAGGTTTTAAAATTAATGTTTTCTTCATCAAGAAAGTATCTCCAAAGCCTCCAACTTTATACCTTGGAGTTTAAACATACATGTTCCATTTTCCTTCATAGATCTACTCGATTGCACCACAAAATGGATGACCAGAGCCACAAAAGAGCTTATTTCATCACTGGCAAGTGTGTCTTCTGCTCCGAGTACCTCTTCTGGCACAATAAGTTCATTTCCAACTCCAAAACCTGACCCAGATCCACCTAGCCTTACAACTGTGCTATATCAGGGGTACCTCAATCTTGTTCTCAGGGACCATGGGAACGATGAATTTCCTGAGGTATGGATGTGTGTGTTCAGTCATTTATTTTGTTATCCTTTACCTAGAAACCCCATTGCAACTCTCCTTTCCTAACAGCCTGTTCTTTCTTGCCTAAACAGACTCTGATGATGGATAAAGCACGACTGCAGACCATGAGATCAAAATTGCGCCACTTGACCATTCTAGCCTCAGTTTTACTTGTGGCAAGAAGTTTCTCTTGTGGTGTTTTATTCAATTCACCAGAATTTGTGGATAAACTGAAATGCATAACGAAGTCTCTCACCGAAGAATTTAGCTCCAAGTATGCTTTTATGCTTTCTCCCTCCCTCTCTCTCTCTCTCTCTCTCTCTCTCTCTCTCTCTCTCTCTCTCTTTCTCTCTCTCTGTGTGTGTGTGTGTGTGGTGCACCATGAATATACAAAGTCATTTGTGCAGGTGTGTGTACATGTCACATGTCAAGGCTAGGAGCCAACTGCAGGGGTCTTTCTCTTGTTTTTTACCTTATTTTTTGAAACATGGTCTCTAATTGAAGTTGAAGCTGACTAATTAGGCTAGGCTGGCTACCCAACAAGTTCAGTAAGCCACCAGTGTCTGCCTTCCTAGTGCTGTGATTATAGTCATGATCCATCACTTTTGACTGTGGATCTGTTCTCAGGCCCTCATGCTTATGTGGCAAGCACTTTACCAAGTGAGCAATCTTACCAGCTGTATTATAAATTTCTTTTAGAATGGAATATAATATGGCATTTAGGTCATAGGCAATATAATATTCCATTATTCTCCAAAGGATTTTGGAACCAGATGCAAAAGTGCTGATATTTTAGGTTTGCCATAGAGAAGAATAAAATAAGTTTTCCACACAGAAGGAAAATAAGATGGTTACTTTGCTACAAATATTCATTGTTATGTTTTCTAACAGTGAGAAAATATATATTTTTACCAAAGGACAATTTTTTTTGTTATTTATATCCATGGCATACAGGGATTCCATATCAAAGTGGAAAGAGGAAATATAAATTTAGTGCTATTAATTTATTTGCAGTTTTTTTTGGTAAAGTAGAAAAAGACTATTATGTAACATATCTAAGAATACCTTTCAACAACATTTAAATCTTCACTACTTAAAAGATTATTGAATGGCTCTTAGAATTTTACCAAGCCCTTGTCTAATATATATTGTTCCACATAGTTGGCATATAGTAATATATGTATGAATAATTTGGTACCTGAAGTTTAATAACAGGATTATTTTACATGCTCATTGATTCAGATTGTCTATTGATGGTGAGAGAATCACATTTTCCCTCTTGGGAATGCCTAACTTCTAGTATGGGTCTTTCTGGGTTTGGCCCTATATCAAAGAAACTCTATTTTTCTGTCTTCACTATCTAGACCAGAAGAATCTATGCTAAGTGTGAGTGAACAAGTGTCTGAGGAAATACACCAAGGTCTTCAGGACACAGGTCTAACTGCTCTAAGCAGTGAAAACAGGGCATCCCTTGTGGGACAACTCCGGAACATTGCAAAGAAAGAGAACTGCATTCGTACCATCATCGGTAAGTCTTAAAAGTGGTTAAGATCAATAATATGCCAAGTGGGAGTTAGACTGCTCTATTTACTGAACATTTTTAAAAATGGAGACAGGAAGTGGTGGAATGTAGAAGAATTTTAATCCAGCAACATGGGTGCTTTACCAAGGGATCACATCAAAAGACAGTCTAGGTCTGTGTGCTACCAGCACACCCTTATGGCACACCCTTACCACACACCTTTAATACAAAACAATGAAGGTAAAGTTAGTTTGAGAAGGAAGCAGCCATGTTTGAAAGTGACCTTTAGTTGAAGGGCAGACAAAGTGTTGAATCAGAATGATTTGACAGAATGGTCAGAGGTTGCTATCCCACCCAACTCACATGTGAACATGGACAGGAAAGAGAGGCTATTTAAGAAAGCTGGAGAGAGAGAGAGAGAGAGAGAGAGAGAGAGAGAGAGAGAGGAGAGAAGAGAAAGAAGAAGAAGAAGAAGAAGAAGAAGAAGAAGAAGAAGAAGAAGAAGAGAGAGGAGAGGAGAGGAGAGGAGAGGAGAGGAGAGGAGAGAGAGGAGAGAAAGGTGAGGGAGGACAGAGAAGGAGTGGGCAGAGAAGGAGGAAGAGAAGGAGGAGGAGGAGGAGGAAGAGGAGGAGGAGGGGGAAATTTTACCAGGAGAGTTTTACAGATACAGGTTGTAGGTGAAGACAGAAGGAGTTAGAGAATGTGAATGAGCCAGAAAATTAAAACAAATTACCAGAGTTAGTTTGAGTCCAAGGAGAGAAATTCAGTCAGAAACCAAGAGAAGCCAGATTTAGTTAGCTTGGGGAGGAGTTTGGACCAAACCAGGTGAGTTGAACCAGCCAGCCAGAATTCAGAGTTAGAAAGGTGACCTTATTCAGCAATAAGACTCTGAGATGACAGTTACATCTGGCAAATTATTTACTTTTACAATGGTGCATGCCTTAATCCCAGCATTTGGGAGGCATAAGCAGACAGATCTCAGTGAGTTCAATGCCAGCTTGATCTCCAGAGGTATCTTCAAGACAGTCAGGGCTACGCAGAGAAGCCTTGACTTAAAAAACAAAACAAAACAAAAGGTAAGACATGATATTCGGAAAGCACTTTAGTTTTACTTTTCTTAACTCTAATATGTAGTAGTGAAATAAAATATAGTTATATATGTATATATTATGTATTATGATATATAAATTACAGTACACACACACACACACACACACACACACACAGAGAGAGAGAGAGAGAGAGAGAGAGAGAGAGAGAGAGAGAGGAGGGGATAGAACCACTACAAAATCCTATGTTGAAAAACTGTCCCTTACTTGGGATTTAAGGTACCATACAGTTTCCTATACCATTTTTTTGGGTTTAATGCTGAATCACAATATAGAATAAAACATACTATATTGTGGAATAGACACAGTAAACTGGGCCAGTTTTCTTATTTTATGCAAGAGTATTGTATCTGCACGTACACCTGCATGCCAGAAGAGGGCATCCGATCCCATTTCAGATGGTTGTGAGCCACCATGTGGTTGTTGGCAACTGAACTCAGATCCACTGGAAGAGCAGCAACCAGTGCTCTTAACCACTGAGTCATTGCTCCAGGCCCTGGCTAGTTTTTGTTTAACTTCTTACCAGCCTTAGTGTATGTTTTTGGAATTTGAGGTATAATGTTTATGATGATCTTGTTAGGCAAAATACATACTAGCATCTGAATTATAGATATGTAAAATAGTTTAAAGAAATAATCCAATGACTAAAAGCCCTGATTTTCTTTCTGATTTCACCATTGTGTCTGTGTGTTTTTTTGAGGTTATGTGCTGTGGATCACTCTCTATACTTTGCACATGCTATGTAGGCATTTGATTATTAAGTTATACCTCAGAACCTAGATTATCATTTTTGATAATTCATTATCTTTTGTTTTTTGTTGGCTTGTCTTCATTCCAATCAGAACTGAAATAATATATACAAATGAACAAATGAATGTCTTGATCACTGTTTGATTGCTGTGATGAGACACCATGACCAAGGCAATTCTCATAAAAGAAAGCATTTAATTGGGGGACTGCTTTCAGTTTCAGGGATGTCGTCTATTATCATTATGTCAGGGAACAGGGTAGCAGGCAGGAGTAGTACTGAAAGCTACATCCTGATTTGTAAGCAGAGAGTCTGGGTCTGGCACGGGCTTTTAAAATGTCAATGCCCATATCCAGTGACATACTTTCTTCAAAAAGGCCACATCTTCTAATCCTTCTAATCTTATTAAAAGTTTTTACTCATTGGTGACTAAACATTCAAACATATGAGCCTATTGGGGCCATCTTGTTCAAACCACCACAGTGAAAAACAAAGTAAAGCTTTGGTGAGCAGACAGTGAACTGTAAGTTTCTTCTTAAATCTATGCCTACTTTCTTTTTTCCCCTATGACAGAACAACGGATACATCTATTTCTTAAATGCTGTTTGATTCGTGGCATGCAAGAATCTCTTCTCGACTTCCCTGGAGGGCTTCTTTTCATTGAGCCAGAACTGGCGGAACTAGGCTGGAAGTTTGTTAATCTGATGCATCACAACCAGCATGTGTTTAGCCCTTACTATGCTGAAATCCTGAAAAACATCATCACTCCACCGAATGACGAAGACAACGAAGAAAAGCCTATCAAATAATACTGGTCTCATGTCCTGGCACCAGGAATCCCAAGAGAGGTCTCAGTTTATCACAGGGATAACGTACCCGTGGCTAACAACTGCAAGTGACCCTCTTCCTCGTTACAAGCCAGGATGAAACTGTAGTGGCCAATCATACAAACTCCAAATGGCCCAATCCCCTTCATTAATAAACTGTTGAGCTGCAAGAAAACATCAGTGTTTTTCATGATGCAGCCGAAGCCATGTCATGTGTCCCTTTCCCCCAAGTATCTGAAAAACAACTGGGCTCTCACTTTTCCCTGCAATGGCAGATCAGTTTTCAATATGGTAGACTGGACAGGCATCAAAGCATGGTATATTCTTAATAAAAAAACATTTTCCTTGAGGGGTATAAAAATTCTATGAGATTATCTAGAATTAAGTACTTCTGAAGTCAGAAGCATACTGAATTATAAAAGAACACAGCACCACAATTCTGCTACTAAGATGCCATAGTTTTTAAGTTCAGACTCTATTTTAGAGAACCTGACCTAAGTTTGAAGTCAGGTAAACAAAGAGGCAGGTACCTAACA
Organism: Apodemus agrarius; assembly: GCA_964023405.1. NCBI lineage: Eukaryota > Metazoa > Chordata > Mammalia > Rodentia > Muridae > Apodemus > Apodemus agrarius. The sequence continues at coordinate 95,551,801 of OZ030010.1, read as the reverse complement.
TTAGTTTCCAAGTTGCCCTCTCTTCAACAAAACCTGAGCCTAGCTCCAGTCTCTAGGCTAATCCCCAACAAGATCAGAGGTTCCAGGTTACACGCTCAAAAAGACAGCATCTCCAGGTTATTCCCCCAACAAATCTGCACCCCCAGATTACAAGCCCACCCTCTGCCCAATGACCACCAATGCAGAGGGGAGCAGAAATTTATGATATGACTCCCAGCACCAGCCAATTGTGTCAAAGGCCACAGTAGCTTTCCAATTAGATGCTTGCACATGTAGTCCCTGCTTGTTGCTTACTATAAAGCCTTCACCCTATAGACATTTGGGGCTCCTCTACCACAAAAACTGACCTTAGAGACAGTGGTGTGTTGGGGGACCTGAGATAGCTCAAATAGAATTAAGGTCCTGCTGTGAGTTGCATCAGATTGGCTCCTGTCTTTTTTTTTTGGGGGGGGGTGATCAATAACATTTCCCTAGCAAAACATTTTGGTGTGTTGGCTGGAAAGTTTCCCATGACGCACAGGACTACCAATCTGGAGGATCTTGAAGCTGGCAAAATTGTCTAGGCATTTGTGTTTTTATGTTTGTAACATTGTATTAAACTTCCCGCTTTTTCCCTGTCTGAACACTGAATTGTTTGAGCTTTCTGTGTGAGAGCTGCAAAGCAGAACTGAGCAAGCTTGTGTAGAGGTGAATGTGGACCTCTTCCAGCCATGCTGAGACGATTTGTTTGTGTGGAACCTGGTGGACTGTGTGGCCATGGCAATTCTTCTAGGTTTGAGTTGCACTGAGGAATCTGTCTGAGTGTCAGACGTTTTCTGTGTGGTCTGAACAGGTGAGTACTTGCACAGTGTCACAGAAGTTTGTGATTTGTGTGACAGCTAATTTGTCTGAATGTTAGAAACTTTCTGTGAGACCTACAGAGCATAACAAAAACTTGTGTAAAGATAAGTGACTTATGTTATCATGATGATTTTTCCAGGTCTGAGTAAACATCTGTGAAGTACTGAAGGTTGTCATATGTGTGAACACCACCTTCTTTTTTTTCTACTAGATATTTTCTTTATTTACATTTAAAATGTTATCCCCTTTCTGGTTTTCCCTCCAAAAACACCTTATCACATCTCCCCTTCCCCATGCTCACCAACAGACATACTCCTGCTTCCCTGATCTGGCATTCCCCTACACTGAGGAATCTAGACTTCTCAGGGCCAAGTGCCTCTCCTCCCATTGATGTCCAACAAGGCCATCCTCTGCCACATATGCAGTTGGAGCCATGGGTCCCTCCATGTGTACTCTTTGTTTGGTAGTTTAGTCCCTGGGGACTCTGGGGGTACTGGTTGGTTCATATTGTTGTTCATCCTATGGAGCTGCAAACCCCCTCAGCTCCTTGAGTCCTTTCTCTTGCTCTTCCATTGGGAACCTTGTGCTCAGTCCAATGGTTGTCTGGGAGGACTCACCTCTCTATTTGTCAGGCACTGGCAGAGCCTCTCAGGAAACAGCTATATCAGGCTCCTGTCAGCAAGAGTCCCATCTTCTGATTGGTTCTTGTTACTATAGGCTGTAATTTTTTCTGGTTTTGGTTGATTTTTGTTTCTTGTTGTGCCTTTTTCTATATAATGATTCTAAAAGGTGTCCCATCCTTCTGGGTACAAGGCCTTGAATTTGTTTTGGTGGCCAGTTGCAGTTAGGATAGATGTATCTGGAGCCAGGGCTATGGAGGGGCCAGGAGAGGTCCAGAGGCTTGGTTTTTGTGGGTGTGGGCTCAAGGAACAGAGGTATCTACCTGTCTGGGAACAAGGCCTTGAATTTGTAAACATGGCTGGGTTTAGTTAGAATAGATGTATCTGGGAGCTGTGGCTACAGTGGGGCCAGGAAGTATCCTGAGTTTCAGTCTGGGGTGGATGTGGGTTAAGGGGAGCAAAGAGATGCCCACCAATCTGGTTCTTTTCTTGTGCATGTGCACAACTTTCTGCTATTTCTTATTTTTGCCTGATAGAAAAGGTTGGCCTTGTCTTTTTCGTGTAATAGAGAGGTCTTTTACATGAGCATCCCTTTCTGGCTGTTTCTTTTTTCCTTCCATAGACAGGAAAGGTTTTATTTGTGTTTTTGTATGTTGTGTTTGTGCTTCTCGATACAAGATGACTTTGACAAGGTAGCCTTGACAAGATAACTTTGACAAAGTGACTTTACTTTGACTTTGATGGACTTATTAACATGAGACAGGCTACCTCTATCACATTCTACAGCTTCCTTTCACCACAGAAGAAGCCAAGTAGCTAGTTCTTGGCCCCATAGGGGTATTTCCCCCCACTAATATGCTTGCTTTCTCATGACTCTCCCAGACTTGGATTTTGACACTGTTGAAGGTAAGAAGAGGCTCTTGGTCTACTGTCGGGCTCTGCTGGCAGGTCTCAAGGTGGCCATGGGATAGCCTACAAATTTGGACAGAGTGTATGTATGATATTAGACATGGAGAAAATGAAAGTTTTTTTTTTAAGAGTGGGTCATGGAGGCATTTTGATAATGCACCCCCATAGACCCTGAATCACCAGAAACAATGGCAGCCATCACTCTAGCTTTATTAATAAGCCAACACCAGATATTAAGAAAAAGCTCTAGAGAGATGAGAGATTAATAGAAAAGAGTTTAAGAGTTTTCCCTCCCCAAGCCCAGGATAACCTTAGGAATAAAAAGAAATAAATGACTTCCCAGTGACAACAGAAACAAAACAAAAACGTAATACTTCTTAGAGGCCCTAAAAATTTGGACTATTGAGCCTCCTCTAAGAAGGCCTTACTTTGTCAACTACAGGTGACCTCCCTAGACATAGAGTATGCATATTCAGACTGGAGGACCTAGCATCAGCCAATGGTGAATGTGTCCCCAGTTGACAGTAGGTGCCCCTGTCCATTAGTGCACATTAATGTAACAATGACCTCCTGGTTAAAGATGATGCCAGAATGATTCATTATCAGCCTCTCTCCTTTAATGCCCCAGGATAACTTTTCAGCTGCCCTGCTACCTGACTCTGACCTCAATCAATGAGCCTTTGCATGACTGCTTAGATAGATACAGAGGCAACGTGGTTCGCCAATGACAACAGCCTCATTCAGGATGGACAGAGGTATGATGGGAGTGGTGGTCTCAAATCCCAAGATCATGTGGGCAGAGCCACTCCTGGCAGGAATGTCTGCCTAGAAAGCTGAACTGGCAGCTCTGATCAAGGTGTTAGAGCTGAGAAAAGACAAGAAGCACAGATAGACAGTGTGCCTTTGCTCCCACTCATTTTTGTGGGGCTATTTATAGGGAGAGGCCTTCTGATGGCAGAAAAAAGGACTAAACTCTATCCCAGGGGGCAACAAGATAGTCCAGTGGTCAGCCCTAGAAATTGGGCCCCTCATGTTCTTGATTCCTTTAGACCCAGGACATCCCATACTCTCTGACAATATAGAAGATATGATATGCTCCCAAAACCTGCCCATGTCTCAGTGTCATAAGAGATGACAGAGAACAGCTAAAAACTAATTGTACCAGAGAAAATAGGTATATGCATACTGAAAATGATCCATTCTTCTTCAAACATGGGATCCCAGAAAATGCAGGATTTAATCCACCAGTCCCAAATCATAATTAGAGATACTAATTTTGTTAAAAAACAATGAGGACTATCAAATTGACTAATGCAGTTGACAATGAGAAGAACCCTGGTACTCAATACTGGAGCACCAAGTCAGGAGTCTATCAGGAAATGGACTTCTTGCTGGTAAAACCAGAAAAATTCACATACAAATATTTGCTAATATTAAAGATACCCTTTTAGGATGGACTTAGACTTTCCCAGTTAAGAATAAGACTGTGCAGATGGTACAGAAACTACTAAAAGAAATTCTTCCAAGGTATGTTTTTATTTTTAAGTTTACAGGGTCAGATAATGGACCTACATTTGTGTACCAGGTAAGTTAACAATGGACCTCTATTTGTGTCCTAGGTAAGTTAGAGATTAGCTAATATTTTGGAGCTTGATTGGAAACTTCATTGTGCTTACAGACCCCAGAGATCAGGACAGCTAGAAGTGATAAACTGTAAAAGAGACCTTAACTAATTTGAACTTAGAGACTGGTGGATACTGAGTGATTCTTCTCTCTTTTGTCCTTTATATAGTACAGAATTCCCCACACCAGGTGGGACTCACCTCTTTTGATGTTATCTCTGGTTCACATACTGACAAAAATGTTATTAGATGATCTTGAGTGTGTCCAATAGGCACACAAATGTGTTTGACTTAAACTTTTTTGCTTTCCATAAAACAGGTACATCTCCAGAGCTCCACCAACTTTAGCCTGGAGATTAGGTCCTAGTCAAGAGACACTGCCAGGGCTCACTAGAACTTCACTGAAAGGGTCCCTGCTCTACAGAGTTGCAGTGTGGATCCACCACACATCTGTCTGCAGTTGAAGAAGATCCTGGCCAGCAGGAGGAAAATTCAGCCTCAAGACTCCCTCCTGTCTCCCACTGATGGCTCCTGTTATGCCCCAGGGACACCACAAAGACTTAGCCCTGTCACTTATTTCATGACGCTTCAGGAAGTCCCATGATTGGGATTTCTAATCACAAGAGAAAGGAGGGGATGAGAAGCCAAATCTTTTAAGTTCAGACTCCAGTTTAGAGAACCTAACCTAAGTTTGAACTCAGGTAAACTCACAGGCTGGTACCTAGCATTAGTTTCCAAGTTGCTCCTCAACAAAACCTGAGCCTAGCTCCAATCTATAGGCTAATCCCCAAGACCAGTGTCTGCAGGTTACCCTTAACAAGACCAGTGTCTCCAGGTTACACCCTCAACAAGACCAGTGTCTCCAGGTTATTATTCCAACAAACCTGCACCTCCTGATTACAAGCCCAACCCCTGCCTAATTACAACCAATGTAGAGGGGTGCATAAGATAAGTTTATGATATGACTCCCAGTACCGACCAATTCTGGTAAAGGCTACACATATTCCCTGCTTGCTGCTTACTGTAAAGCCTTGACAAGATAGAAATTTGGGGCTCCCCACCACCACCAAAACTGTACTTAGTGATGGTGGTATGTTGGGGTGCCCAAGCTAGCTCCAGTAGAATAAAGACCCTGCTGTGAGTTGCATCCAATTGGCTTCTGTCTTTTGGGGGTGGGTGGGATCAATAACATTTCCCTGGTACAACTCTACCAAATTTCCATATAATTTTAAAGGATATCACCACATTCTATTTTGGCATGTGGTTTGAAGCATCATAAAAAGGAGAATAGTATGAAAGTTGCTGCAGTCTGTTTATGTTCAAGTGAGACCAAGATTTAATGACTATTTCTCTAAACTGATCCTACAGATTGGGGTTGAAGTCCCTGACAGTGACCTATACCTAGGAAGTTAGATCAGTTATTTTCTCGTATGAAGTCCATTTTTGTTCCTATTGTATAATGTAATGATGCTTCTCTTTCCATATCTCTAAGGTTTAGAATACCTCATTCTTGAATGACTAGAGTATTCAAATATAGGGCAATCAACATGCTTTTTTATCACATCTAATCTTGGGCTTTTAGTTGCTAATTATGATCATTAGCTAAGTTAGCATCACAAATGTCATAGGTTCACAAAGACTTTAGTTCATTTTCTGAAATTATAGAGATTTTCCCCATGATTCTCAGGCAAAATGAAATAGATCAATTACATAGGAAATTAGCAAAAGGTAAGAGTTTGGTTTGTACTTGATTAGAATGAAGAAAAGAAAAGAAAATCATACTTATTGTATATCCCAATTCTGTGAAAGAATGTTCTTATCATTTCTGAGGATGGAAGACCTGAATGTAACATGATTATTCAAGAAAAATAACAGATGGAATTTGAGTTTGTATTAGTCCAATGATGATCTAATTGATTTCTCCAAAGGATAGATTCCAGCTGGATGACACAGCCAGTTGAAATAATTAGTGATACATTTTTTTTTTACTGAGATGGAATGCTATCATACCATTATATGGTATGATATTGTAATTGAATATGTTTAGAATGTACCATAATCCAGAGAAATATATATTTCCATGCCCTCAACAATGAACTATTTTTATGTATTGGAAATTTCATACTCTTCTAGTAATTTATAAATGTATTATAGATTGTTTGAATCTGTAGTTACTTGAACAAGTTAAAGAAGGATCAGATTTCTATGCTTCAGTTTAGATGTGTTGTATTACACCTAATGTAACAATACCATCCCCCAAACTTCACTTCTAAGTCTACAAAGATAACTATTCTGTTTATTCTGAAATAAGCCTTTCTTTATCAGACTTATTTCACCATGGGCCATATTGTTGACAATTACATGACTCAGATAAACCAAAGCTAAAATCGAAAAGAAGCTATAAATGAAACAATAAATGTCATTAAAGATTATTAAAAAGATTGATCCATCTGGAAAGAAAAGCAATTATAAAGATGCATACCCACAGTATGAAACCAAACAAAAATAGATCTAAAAGATCTATTGAGATACAAGATTTGAATACAATATTTTGCAGACTTGAATACCCTACTTCCTTCAGGAGATCATTAAGAAAAAAAATCAATGAAGAAATAGCTTGTTAAGCCATACTACAGGAAAATAAGTATATTATACTTTTTTAGAAGATTTCATTTAACAGCAACATACTGCACATTTCATTCCATCACTCTGGCTAAATGTATCCTTTTAACTTCCTGATAGTGGCTAGTACATGTGCTTAATCTTGACTGTATTAACTGCTTAACTTTTTCTAAAACAAACAAACAAACAAACAAACAAACAAAACAAAAAGACTATCTTTTGTGATAATTTATTTAGCCTCTTTCTTTTGTTCATCTGCTGTGTTAAATTATTTTATATGAATGATTGGCATTATAAAGACAAACAAGTGCAAAAACCAGCAACAGATTTTGGAATATAAGACCAAGAATACCCTATGGTAGAAAGTGTGAGCAATGGACATATAAGCAGACCCATTTAGAACCTATAAGCAGAGTTTCTAAAAGTGCAAAATGCATAGGAAATATACTGCAAATATTAGTGTCAGAGAATTGTGGTAATATAATAAAATGGCCAGGGTTTTGCTTAATTTCTGGAAGAAGAATGGACTGTATGGATATGATTTAGGGCATTTACTGGCTGGTTTTGTGTGTCAACTTGATACAGGCTGGAGCTATCACAGAGAAAGGAGCTTCAGTTGGGGAAGTGCCTCCATGAGATCCAGCTGTGGGGCATTTTCTCAATTAATGATCAAGTGGGGAGGGCCCCTTGTTGGTGGTACCATCTCTGGGCTGGTAGTTCTGGGTTCTATAAGAGAGCAGGCTGAGCAAGCCAGGGAAGCAAGCCAGTAAGAAACATCCCCCCATGGCCTCTGCATCAGCTCCTGCTTCTGACCTGCTTGAGTTCCAGCCCTGACTTCCTTTGGTGATAAACAGCAATGTGGAAGTGTAAGCTGAATAAACCCTTTCCTCCCAGCTTGCTTCTTGGTCATGATGTTTTGTCCAGGAATAGAAACCCTGAGTAAGACAGGGCAGCAGGAAGGATCTTGGAGCAGTTTGGGGAGAGAAAAAACATGATCAAAACATACTGTGTGAAAAACATTTTTAATTTGAAAGCATACTCATCTAAAGAATAACAGTTTAATATTATCCAAATAAAAACTCAGAAAGTGGAAAGGAAAATACAGCCTTTGTGGGAGATTACTTAAAATAGATATATGGCTGATATAGATATATGGCTGATAACTCTACAAACACACATTCTCAGTACTTTGATTTTGATTTTTTGCATTAACTACTGTCCACTGCTAAAAGAAGCTTCTTTTAGGTCTGAGAGCTACACTAATGTACAGGAAAGATACAGGTCTTCACGGAGCACTTTGGTACTGTGTTTGTTCTGTTAGAAAAGTAATAGTAGCAGGTTCATCCCCCCCTTCCCAAGGGGAAGCTATAAGCCCTGGGCTGGCTATGAGTTCTTAGCAGTATTTACACTATCTGGCTCTGTTTTCCCCTGTGGACTGGGACTAAAATCCAACCAGAAAACAGTTGGCCATCAAAATGGCATTTATGTCAATATTCCACCTTTGGGCAATAATAGCTGATATGATTCACAGCTGGATAAAACTGTTGGTCACCTGTCTCTCCCTGGAGACTTATATAGCACCTTCTGATATTGTAAAAGCTAATCAAATGGGAAGAAACTTGATTTCTACATGTCCTAGGACGCACAAGTATGTGATGTTTTACAGAAGTAGAGTCTTACTATCAAATGCGGGTGGGCAAACAAGAACAATGAAACTGTTCTATATTGCCAGGGATGATTTCTTTGACAGCACTGACAACTGTTAGAGGAGATATCCCATACCTGGCACTGAGCTTTTTATTTCACAGCTTCTAGTCTCTGGGAGGACCATTATTCCCACTGTAGTATTCATGGAATGTTATTAAAAAGGGAGAGAAAAAATGTCAGAGTTGTGATCATAAAAAGATAAAGAGGTATTAATATATATTCTGTGGGGAGTGTTGAGGTGTGGGGGAAGGGAGTGCCTTGGCGCTTCCCCTTGAGGGACCAGACACACACTGGTATAGTATACAATAGAGTTTATTTAGGCCATGGGGAGGGGAGTTAAGGGGGTAGTAGGGGCAGAGAAAGACAGGAGAGAGTAGAGAAGAAAAGGCACATGGAGAGAGGAGGAAGGGAATGGGGAGAGAGAGGGAGCAATGGGGCAAGAGGCAAGAGAGGGACACACACACACACAGAGAGAGAGAGAGAGAGAGAGAGAGAGAGAGAGAGAGAGAGAGAGAGAGAGAGAGAGAGAGAGGAGGGAAAGGGAGAGGAAGGGGGGAGAGAGAGAGACAGAGACACAGAGACACAGAGAGAGAGACAGAGAGCAGGTAGCTTGGCCTTTGATGTATGCGAGTATACTGTTACTGTCTTCAGACACACCAGAAGAGGGCATCAGATCCCATTACAATTACAGATGGTCGTAAACCACCATGTGGTTGCTGGGATTTGAACTCAGGACCTTTGTAAGAGCAGTCAGTGCTCTTAACCGCTGAGCCCTCTCTCCAGCCCCTAGCTTGGCCTTTGAAAGCCCAAAGCCCACCGCCCAGAGACAAGCTTCCTCCAACAAAGCACACATCCTAATTCCTGCTGGCAGCTAAGTTTGCAAATATATGAGCCTATATGGACCATTTTCATTCAAACTAACATACGGAGTTAGTTACCTGGGCAGAAGGGTGAATATTAGAGTAAGGCCCTAGTTCTCTTCCGAAGGGAGACTGAGGAGCAGTGAATCTGAAGTTGAGGGGATGTGGTGGGAACAGACTGGGAGAGAGAGCTAAGGTTAGGTTGCAATACATGAGAGAAGAATACATAAGCCATTCAATAAAAACCAATGAAATCCTCCCTATTAAGGGAAGATATGTGGTCAAGAAAATGAAATCTCTGGCATGGGTAGAGACCTAACATTGCAGTTTGTCTGGGTCAATTACTTTGGCTAAGGGATTACCCATAGGTTTACTTTGAGCCTTATTAGAAAGATAGGAGGAATCATTAGTCCTTTAATAAGATCTTCCTTCTATTATTGCCTCTAGCATAGTAGCTCACCAGGCTATAGCCAGGTAGCTTTGTGTATCTGATACTTTTATTTCCTAAGCATGTTTTCCTAACAGTTTGGATAGCCCAACAGTTTGGGATCACTTCATCTTTCTTGCAAGCTTCCCTTCACCATTGCCCTGTGTGGCTGTTCATTCCTATGTGTCTCGCCACCATGCCAGCTTAATGTCTTTTCCCTCACTTCTTCCTTCATCCAGGCAGTTGCTAAGATACAGGTTTCACTTGTTTTGTTTTGATTTGTAGTTAACTGATTTTTTTCCTTTCTGTTTTAAAACTGTTTTAACTGAAGTAGAAATACATCACTTCCTCCACCTACTGCCTCTAGCTCCTCCCAGCTACTGTCTCAACCCCTCTTGTTACTTCCCCACTCTCAAGCTGATAGCATTATATACACATGAGGAAAGATGGACTCAGTGGCTTGTATTTATATCGGTATTTGTGTAAATATACCTAAAGACATTTGTTCTTTTAAAAGTAATACAATTGTTCTCGAGCTTAAAAAAATATTCAAGCCAGGTCAGCATTCTAGCATGGAGGTTGGGAGAGGCGTGTGAGCTTCCCATCTCTAATGGAAGAGTCATTGACAGTTGATGGCTGGAAGAGGAGGAAAAATATGTATCTTTAGGGGTATGCATGCTGGTAGGTTGACCATGCCCCTGAGAATGGTCACAAACCCATGCATGCATGGACAAGACATATTGGAGCTTGGTATTTCAAAAAGGAACATGAGAGGAGATGGTGGGGATATAAGGGTTTTAGGCAAGAAATAGGGATGGATGTAAATACAAACTATATTGTATGCATGCATGGAATTCTCCAAAAACAAGTACAAATATTTTTAAAATACAACTATCCTCCTCTTAAAGTAATATGCTTGTCTACATAAAGTATTTCAGTGATTTTATAAATGTTTACTTCATAAGAATTACATAAAACTATTGGAATAAAAAATAAGCACACAGAAACTAGTTTCACTTCTGTGTACTAGCAATGTAAATGGAAATTATAATGGAAAGTACATACCATTTGAAAATGTATAAAATATTTATGTATGACTAGGTGTCTGAGAAAATGTGAGCCAAGTCTGTGATTTGGGCACAAAATGGAAGCTATCACAAACCCAAATCAGAGCAAGCTGAGTTTCAAATCAGCCTGGACTGCATGGAAGTTCCTGATCTCCAAACCCCAAAACAAGTAAAAAAAAAAAAAAAAACAACTAAACAAACATAACTTTAGTATATGGATCAAAATTATTCTCTCTCTCTCTCTCTCTCTCTCTCTCTCTCTCTCTCTCTCTCTCTCTCTCTGTTGGTTTTTCAAGAGACACCTGGCTGTCCTAGAACTCACTCTGTAGACCAGGTTGGTCTCAAACTCAGAAATCCACTGCCTCTGCCCCCCAAGTGCTGGGATTAAAGGCCTGCACCACCACTGCCAGGCCCCAAATTCTCAATATCAAACATTTAGATCATAGACTTGAAAGAATAAATTCATACAGTTACTTTTAAACTATTTTTCAGAGTAGCTATTTATTGGGTGAATGGTTAAACAACCCATGGTAAAGTCATGCTATGGAATACTTCCAAAACAAGCATCAGTCTCTTTAGGACAATAAGTAAAAAACAAGCAAACAAACAAACAAAAAACCCTAGTAGTTTCCAGTAGTTAGGAATGGGGAGTTGTTACAAGAGGAAGATGGGTGTACTTCTAAAAGTGTGACTTGTGAGTGATAATTTGGTAATGGATCTTAGCCTAGCATCCTTTATGGTTGATACTTCCCCCAACCTGGAGCAGGTTAAACAGACTGTAAGCGTTTGTGACAGTTGGACCTTAAGGACTCTGGTGGAGTCTTCAGCTTTGCTACACCAGTAATTTCCTTCAGGAGTGGACTACGTGCTTAGCTTGCTTTGAAACATAATCCATCTGAAACAAAGCAACTCCATCCAGCTGAAACAAAGGTTGGGTTTTGTGGGCTCTCTATAAATACAGTGCTGAATATTAAACTTTGAGCCCTGATCAGAAACTTGGGTAGTCTGACCATATTCACCATTCTTTCACAAGAACTTGTTTTCTAAAAAAAAAAAAAAAAAAAGTAATCTGTTGACAGTTTTTTCCATTGGACTATATTAATCGCAGCAAGATATAAAGAAAAGCATAATGAAGCCACAATAAAACATAGATGACATTATCCTTGGCGCACGGGAGAGGGAAAGAGAGAGGGATACACAGACACACAGACACACACACACAGAGAGAGAGAGAGAGAGAGAGAGAGAGAGAGAGAACAAAAGAAAACGAAATGAAGATGAAGGCAAGTGCAATATGGATCTTAAGGCCCATACATGATATCTGAGAGAGGAGGTCAGATGGCTATTGAAACTATTTCAAGGGGCTAGAGAGAGGGATCAGCAGGTAAGAGTACTGGTTGCTCTTCCAGAGGACCAGAGTTGGATTCGCTCCCTCTTCTGGTCTCTCTCGGTACTGCATGCATGCGGTAAGCAGACATATGCCGGCAAAACAACCATACACATAAAAAAAAAAACAAAAAAAGAAAACCAACCAACCAAACAAACAAACAAAAAAACAAAAAAAAACTTAAAAAATTAAACAAAGCTTTTTTCTTGAGACATTATTTCTATGTGTAGCTCCAGCTACCTGTAACTCACTCTGTTGACTAGGCTGGCACTGAACTTGGAGATCTGCCTGTCGCTCCCTCCCAAGCACTGGGACTAAAGGAGAGCATCAACAGCACCCAGCTAACAAAACTTATATTTTTTAAGATTTATTTATTTATTTTATGTATATGAATACACTGTAGCTACACAGTGACCTTTCATGTGGTTGCTGGGAATTGAGTTTTGGACCAATGTTCGCTCTGGCCAGTCCCACTTGCTCCAGTTAACCTTGCTCACTCAGTTCCTGGCCCAAAGATTTATTATTATATGTAAGTACACTGTAGCTGTCTTCAGACACACCGGAAGGGGACGTCAGATCCCATTACAGATGGTTGTGAGCCACCATGTGGTTGCTGGGAATTGAACTCAGGACCTTAATAAGAGCAGTCAGTGCTCTTAACAGCTGAGCCGTCTCTCCAGCCCAAAACTTATTTTAAGAGCCATGAAAACAGGGAAGTATTCTTATACTTCACTGTGTTTTATTTTTCAGGGGTAACTTTGTACCTCTTTCTAAATGTAATTTTTATTGGAATGCGGTAATTATACTTGGTGATGGGTTGCACAGAGGCATTGGTATATGAGCATATCACGTGACTTAATCACACTCCTTCCTCCATATTTTCCCTTTTTCTGTTGCCCCCTCCAACTTTGGTTCCCTAAGACAATCTCATTTGTACTTGCAAAAATATAGTTTTATGTATTTCTAAAAATCCATAAATCTATAGGATCTATAAATGATAGAAACTCAAGATATTTGTCTGCCTTATTTAACATGATTATATCCAGGCTTTTTACATTTTCCTACACATAGCCTGATTTAATTCTTTTTTATAACTGAATCAATGTCCATTCCTAGGTATGAACCTCAAGTACATTAAATTAACATCCTTCAGAAATGCTTGTACATCTAAGTTTCTTGTGAAATCATTCACAATAGCTTATTTATGCAATTAGCCTATATGTTCTCCATAGATGAATGAAGGAAATTCTAATTTTTCAAAATTTCCTGTATTATTCAATTTGCACCGAGCAATGGTCCACCTAAACACACCATTAAACATATAATCATCACTCTGATTCTGATTGACCTAGGCACAAATGGGTCTCTACTTTGACCTTCCTGTTTTCTTTTTCTGTTTAGAGTTCATCAGGGAAATTAGGTTTGTCCAGGGTCTGTTCTTTTGAAGGAGGGAGAACAGACAAATTATATCTTCTTTAAAAACAAACATTCATTTGTGCGTGTATGTGCGGATGAGTGAGTGAGTTGGTGTAGGTCAGATGACAGCATGCGGAAGCAGGTTCTATCCGTCTACTCCTGAGACTCCAGGTCATCAGGCTTGGAAGCAAATACCTTTACCCATTAATTCATCTTGCCAGCTCACCTTCCATTTTAAAAACTATTTTAAAGGGATTTGTTTTCTGGACAATGTAAGCAGTTCAACTCACTAAGTAAATGTATGATACTAGTTCATGTGGTTTGTATTTATATATTTTCTTCATAATTTTTCTGACAGTTAATGTTGACAGGATTGTAGTTTGATATTTAGGTTGAAGGTGACTATGTGGGAATAAAAAAAAAAATCTTCACGAAGTAGAAAATGACAAATCAGCCAGACTTTCTCATTCAGCATTTTGGTAACAGGTACCCAATGATAATTATTATTGGTGGTTGTGCTAAGCCTTACGTTTTCATTATCTAAATGTGCCCTGTTCGCTGCCTTATGCTGTTTTAAATGTATTTGTATGTCCATTTTATGTTTTTTTTCCATAATTTACTTTTTTACTCATATTAGATCCCAATTGTAGGCCCCCTCTCTCCTCACTTGCCAATACATCTCCCCATTAACCTCTGCCCTTCTCCTCTTGGGTACCACCCCACCCTGGGCCATCTAGTTCTGGGCCCCCCACTGAGGACCGACCAGGCTGTCCACGTAGGGGGAAGGAGATCCAAATTCAGGCAACAGAGCTAGGGACAATTCCCCACCCCAATTCTCAGGGAACCCACATGAAGACTAAGGTGTGCACATTTGCTACAAATTTTAAATATGAGCTAGGCACAGACTTTTACTCTCCTGAAATTCTAGTTTAGTTTTTGTTGTTGATGATGATAATGATGATGATGATGATGAGAGTTATATTTGATTGGATGGTAGTGTAGAAAAGAATAAAAAAGTATAGAATCAGTATTGTGGGATTAAAGTTGAACAAATAATTAGGCCTTTGTCTGCTAAATCCGACAATAAGTTATGGCATGGCCTGGTACATCTATAGCCAGATAATGGCTATGTCTCAGTTATAAGAGTTTATTTTTCCATTAATTGGTAACTAACCCTAACCTTAAACTTAATTGTTAACCCCTAATCACCAATTCCTAACGCGAAGGTACCAGGTGGTCAGGCACATAATCTAAACCAGCTAATACTGCTGCAGCAGGTCATTGGTCTCGAGGCACAATGGAAGTTAGGGGTCGCGAGGTAGAGTATGGCATGGCTGGGCCCGAGACAAGTCAGCTGACTCCTCAAAGCCAATCAGAATTACCGGCGGCCGCTTTAAATTGGACGGGGGACCGTTGAGGGGCAGCCGCCACCGAAGACTATGGCGCGCCCACCACCGCGAACTCCTCTCCAGAAATGAGCGGCTAACACTGCTGAGGGAGTGGAAAAGGCAAAAAAAACTCTGTTAATCCACCCATTTAGGTGATCTATAATAATCTACTAACCTTTTTTGGGACTAAATGAGCAGGGTAGAGGGATTAATCTGGGATCTAGACTCATCGCTCAATCTTGTTCGATGTGTAAATTTCTCCCGAGGTGGAGGTAGCTTCAAGTATGTGACTAACCATCTCCCACTTTCTCTTTAAAGTTCTCCATACATCCTTTCACCCCCTCTTCCAAGAGTTATATTCCTGAACCAGACGTGGTGGCATTTCCTGGGCTGTGAGAGGATTACGAGGTCTGCATCACCTGGGATACGGAAAGTGGTGAGACCTCAACTCCAAAGAATCATATTTCATATTTACATCTTAGTTTCAAATGCCATTAATTTTTATGTGTTAGTCTCTTTCTTCCGACGTGTATTTATTTAATATACATTGTAAGGGTTCAATCAGATTTAATTAAAAAAAAAACAAACAAAACAAAAGTAACAACACGGCTTAGAAATCAAGGAGAAAGGACAGTCTAAGGAAAAAGACGACACAAAAGAAAGGCGGACAGCTTGCGGCAGGGCTCTTGGCTGGAGACCTGCTTTGAATTGGTCTCTTACAGAGCTCCACAGCGTGTGTGTTCAAAGGGCTATCGATGTTGGTTCTCTTAGCAGCCTCTGGATAGAGAGCAAGATGGTCCTGACATCATACAGTGCGGACCACTTATCCTTGAGGATGTCCAGGCAGATGTTGCCTTCGGTATCCACGTTGGGGTGGTAGCAGGGTGTGAGGAACTTCACTGTGGGTGCGTTGGAAGGGTAGCCACTGGGGAACTTTAGGGAGAGTTTATATACAGTGACGGTTGCTCCGTGGACGGTCTGTACCCATTTGAACAGGTTGTCTGATTCAAGGAAGGTGGAAATGCCTTTGTCACCAGACCTCATGAAGGTCATCAGCTTCTACTGTAGCCACTGCCCACAGGGCCCCAGACAGTGCCCCCCTGCAGGGCTCGGCTCCTTTATGAACAGTGGCAACTCTGGCAGCACCTGGGTGGCAGTTTTGCGTGGCCATCTCAGAGATGCTGGCACCAAGACAGGAGTGTGGACACAAAATGGCAGCTTGTGCTAGTCTCTTAAAAACAGCAAGGACTGAAATGTACAGATACTTTTTCCATTTCTATTGTATTCAATATTGAAAAAAAATAGTTTTTCATACCTGGAAAGCAAATACATGTCCACCTACCTGCTGTAAATAAGGGTGATTTCATTTCCTGTAATGGACTCTGTATGGCAGACGGTTACTTTCAGTGTCACGGTGTAACTGCTCATTGACTTGAAATTTAGTAGTCTTTCTCTTTCTGCCTTCATGATACTGAAAGTCCAGATGTATGCTTCCATACCTAACATCTTAATCATGATATTTTTTGCATTATTTTTAAACTTGTAAGAAGGTATTCACTAAGATTTTCTTAGTGTGTAGAAATGTTATAAAAAGTATGATTGCCCAAACTAGAAGTATAGGATTACTGGAACTAAAAATATAAGATTATACAAACTAGGAGATTAACATTGCAGATATGCTGATAAGTTAACTACAAATTTCATCTGCATTTAGTGAGTAATTTCAGTAATATTTTCTTTGTATTCCAGGACATTGTTCCAGATATTTCGTTGAAGTTGATCAGCATTTTTCCATAGTCTCATCCAGAGAAATAGGTCTTTAGTCTTCACTGGATTCATAACTCAGAAACACTTGAAGATCTTGGTCAGTCGTTTATTTTCAAAGTTCTGACAATTTTATTTTGTCTCAAAGTTTTCACATAATGTACACAATGCTGGTTTTTGTAAGACATTCACACACACATTTCTGGTGAATATGAACTGGACAGTTTTTTATGTTGCTGTGCACACTGCTTTCTTGGTGAAAGTGTTAAAGCACATCTTAGTGCTTGTGTTCAAGTGTTGGTACTCTTTTAATTGTATGAGCTTACCATTCACCCATAGAGAGATTATTTAACCTTTTCTTTTTTGTTTATAGCCCATTTACTTCCTCATTTTGCATTACTGCTATAGACAAAATCTTCAAGCTAAAGGGGTTTAAAGAGCAGGTCCCTTTCTCTTATTCACTGGCTTTAGATGAAATGGTTTCTGCTTTCACAGCTTAGTATAATGTGTTCTACAGGTCTGTTATGTAGAACCATTTTATGTTAAGGTGTGCTCTTAGACTCTTCAGGGCTGCTGTCATGAACAGATCTCTAGCTTTTCTCAAGGCCTTTTCTGTGTGTCCTTCCATTTTTAGAAATGTGTCTTTTTAAAGCAAGAATACTTTTCTGTAATTTTTTTTAAAAAATGTAATCCTAGAGGTGTCTATGGGCTGCTGTATTACCGTTATTGATTTCTGTATCATGCACCTCCTGTTGTCACTGATAGGAAACCAACTTGATCATAATTTTACTGTGGGCTGTGAGCATGCTGTGAGCAAGACCTAACCTGAGCTAAGTCTTCTCAGAGTTTCACTTTATTATTTATTTCTTTTTATTATATTGATGTTTAAATGTAGAATTTTCTTGAATCTTTCTTCTAGCCCCAGTATTCATTAGGTTAAGTGATACAGTTTGCTAGTGAACCTTTTCACACTGCTTTTTGTTTGACTTTTTTAGTTCTAATATGTTTATTTTTTGTTTTCAAACCCAGTTTCTTGCTGATGTTCTCATGCATGTTTCTGGTTTGCATCTCCATATCCTTAGTGATATTCCTTCACCTGCTGCTTTGTATCTTCTTTGAAATCACCGAATCTTATTTTGTGCAGAGTTTTAATTCTCAGTGCAGCCTTCCAACCACTTCATTGTCCCTAGTTGAAGCAGTTACATTTGAGGGGTTATGATCATTCCCCCTGTTTTTCATATTGCTTGTGCTTCTGTGTTATTATTTCTACATAATTTGCTATTGGTATTTCTTCTAGTTTTATTTGGAGATGTTAACGAGCAGCCTCCTCTTGCAGGCTAAATCTTCAGTATGGTTCAGAGAGGACAGAAATAACCACTATAACAGCTATAACACCAGTACGGACCATGTCTATAAGAGGCATGAAGTTGATTAAATCCAAGTACCACAGATCAAATGAGAATAGAGAAGGAATTACAAAAATAGTGTGCAGTGAACCATAAAGTTAAAACTGAATGTGGGTCAAAGAGGAAAGAGTAAATGAGCAAAGTCAGTTGGATGGGTGGAGGAACCTAAGGAAGAAGCAGTGCTGAGTAAAAGAACGGAAAGTGGAGAAGACAAAATGGAAGCATTCTAGGAAGAGGAAGGGAATGAGGGGAAGAATGCATGATAGGAGTGCATTATTCAGAACAACTGTGTGAACAACACTAGGTAAATGTAAGGGCAGGAATAAAAACTAGAAGGTTTAAAATGTTGTAAAGTGTAAATGATACAAAAGCATAGCAGAAAGGAAAGAATGAAACACAACAGGCGAAACTGTCTAACTCTTAGAGATGCTTATTTCGGGGTCCACTAGTATTGGAGCTTGCCAGCTGGACTTGGTAGAGAACTAAAATTAGATTATCTTTTAAAAATTGTTTATTTTTAGTGTGTGCCTCCTTGTATGAGCTTATATAAAACAAATGTGCTCTAGAGCCTGTGGAGGTTAGAACAAGAGTTACAAATGGTTTTGAGCGGCCATCGAGGTTCTGTGAACCAAATCTTGGTTCTTTGTGACAGAAATATTTTTTCCTTAGCTGGTGAGACATCTCATCAGCTCAGACTTTGGCTTATCTTACTATTAGTTACTTTTAAGCTGATGACACAGCCCTTACCAGCCAAACATCAGTTGGCTAATGTAGCTGTCTTTTAGGGGCTTCCTTTTTTATATCCCTTCACATTGCTTTGATGTCTTTGA
Organism: Apodemus agrarius; assembly: GCA_964023405.1. Classification (NCBI taxonomy): domain Eukaryota; kingdom Metazoa; phylum Chordata; class Mammalia; order Rodentia; family Muridae; genus Apodemus; species Apodemus agrarius. The sequence continues at coordinate 95,532,936 of OZ030010.1, read as the reverse complement.
GGGCTCTCTTCTTAGAGAGACTCTCAAGTTTATAAAGTATGAGTGTGCTAATGTCCATGTCATGGTATATGTTACAAGTGTCTTTTAAGACTGTGGGAAGGAAATAGAACACCGAGATTTGAGTTGGAGTTTTGGTCTCACTGCACTCATTTCTCACCCACCCAACAGTAGAGCATCTGAGAGGAAGGAGGCTGCTGCAACCTAAGGCCTTCCTGGGTCTATAACTTAGGATTTCCAGTTTCAGTAATATCGACCCATAAAGAAGGTAAGTGATCCTACTTGTAGAACTGCTTCATGATCTCAAGCATGGGATCACCTGAGTCGTTGGTAGTTGCCTGGTGGTGGGGTTTACTCATTAACACACTGGTGGTACGGCCTCTAAGCAGTGGTTCCTGAGGGTCTGCTGCTTGCATTGCTTTCAGTGTGTCCTTGTCTGTCATTCACCAAACCTCATCACTGCCTTCTACAGGTGTCCCCCACAAAACCAGTCTGGCAGCTTCTTATTTACCAGAGTATCTTGGCATTAAATATTTGGCATTTCTCAGAATTTCACCTGGATGGACAAACTTCTGAGACAGTAGGAGTTAAAAACAAGTTCACATTGTTTCTTCACTATTTGCTACACATGTGTCAGTATCAGCCCAGAGTTACTAATTTGGTCTAAGGCTTTATTAAAATAGTAGGCATGCCCTTCCCATAGAAATCCCAGTCTCTGCATGAAGTGATGGCTCATAGGTTACAAGATGCCCTTCCAGAGGTCCTGGGTTTGGTTTCCAGTGCCTACATGGTACCTTACAACTGTCAGTTACTCTAGTTGCAGGGGATCTCACACCTGCTGGCCTTCACATGTGTGGTGCATAGTCACATACGCAGGCCAAACAGACACATACAAAATAAAATGAAATAGAAATATCAGTCTCTTCACTGGGGCTCATCTGACAGGTAGCTGATGTTGAAGTCTTGTGGTGCTAGCTTCTTTGGGTTGCATGGCCTCCCTGGTCTTCCATACTCGTCACCTGCCCTGATAATTGATACTTCAATGTTCTTCTTGTCCTGTTTTTTTTAATAGAGTCCATATTTTCTTTTCCTGACTCATTTTATGTGTTATTTGGTTATTTCTTTATTTGGATCAAAGTTCTGGTGTAGCCCAGGCTGGCCTCAAACTCTCTATATAGCCAACAATGACTTCAACCTCCTGATTCCCTTGTCTCTATCTCCCAGATGCTGTGATTATAAATGCAGCCACCACACCTAGCTTTTATACTGGCTCCTTTAATTCAGCATTCGATATGAGGGAGTTTCTAATCTGCCAGCTTCCTCCTGACTTTCATATCTTCTAATGATTGTATTGAAGTTATTCCTTTCTGGCAGAAGTTACCTGTTTTTCTGTTTTCTTATCTATCCCTCTGATGCACATTATGCCGTCCATAATGTTTCAAGACGGGTAACTGTATGATACCCAACAGTGAATGAATACAATACAGAGACATTTACTAGTAACAATACTGGTTGCTAAATAAGACTGGTGGATATCGCATGGTAAGAAAAAACACATGGTGTCACCAGAGAGGAAAGTGAGCAAGCAATTGGTATGTGGGCAATCTTAGTACTATGAAGGCACTGAAATCGCCTTGTTAGTACAAGGATAATTTGTCTGCTTGAATCATACTGTGGACTTGTGGAAAATTGAAATCTGCCACTAAGTCCTAAATAGGCAATGCGTTGCAGTCCACACGATAAGGAAGGAGGCTACTTTAGCTAGGGACGCTCTTTCCACGTGAAAAATGGAAAAAGGACAACTCATTGTTCAGCAGAAGTCTGCTTCATTTTTCCTCCTAATGTCAAAACATTCATATTTTTGGTACTTCTTTTTAAATCTCATGCCACATTCCCTAGCTTGCATCCTGCCAGAGTGGTACATTGTATACATATGTTGCATGCCTGGTGATGTTTCCCTCAGTTTTGTAATTAAATTGTAACATTTATGTTGCCCCAGTGCAGTGCTACTGTTAGCTCCTTAAAACCATAGTGAAATGAACAGTTTAGGATATAAATTATCCTCTGTCTTCTCAAACTTTGACTCACTTAATTTAGAACTTTTCTAGAGACTAGCTTGAAACATGTTACCTAATGGTGATCTTCAGTTTTCCTCATTCTCACTATATATATTGACTGGAATTCCTATGAAGGAGAAGCTGTTTTTTCCTCACCCCTCATTTATTTTTTTCAGTTTTATTTATATTGATATATGGTCACAAGTGATTAATATACCTTATATTATAATCAGATTAAAATATAATTTTGTTCCTTAAATTTTTTTAGGCCTGGCCATTGGGATTGCCTTTATACACATATCTCTTCCTTACACACATTTTCTGGCACTATAGAGTTTGCAAGTACATCTTATACATTTTCATACCATGGTCTTAGAGTAGGACCACTTTCTCAAGGAGGCTTGTCCTCCCTCCAGAATGATAGTTTCTAACTAATGTTTTGTGTATATTGATTAGAAATTGGGTATCACTTTGGCTGGTCCTACTAAGATTTAGGACTCCAATACAAGTTATTCCAATCTATTCTAGCCTTCTCTATTAGATATTTTTTGCTGATGTACTTTAAATCATCTGTAACATTAATTTGGTTCATTCCTAGTCAGTATGTTTAGAGAGTAGTTTCCAAATTACTAACCAAAATACCTGTTAAAATGATTTATTAACAGATGCCTGTGTACAGTTCTTTCAGTCCTTATTTTGTTGAATAAAGTTAACTTGTTGCTTCCCAACTTTTCTTTACAAACCATTTGCTTGGCCATTCCTCCATTGTAGTTGCATTTATCTGATATACAGCTGAGGGAGTGGGAGGCGGCCCCCTCGGTGAAGTGCTTGCCACACAAGCATGAAGCAACCTATGTATCTTTAACATGAATGTAACATTCAGACATGGCTGTGAATATTTGTAATCCCCGTGCTGGGAGAAAAATAAAGGAAGACAGAGACAAGCACAATCCCAGTACTCAGTGGTCAGCCATCTTGGCTAAATCACTGAGCTCCAGTCTGAGTGAGAAACCTTATTTCCAAAGACAGGGAGGGATGAGATGGAGGAAGAAAACTGATGTCAATGTCTGTCTTCTACACACACACACACATACACATGCATGAACAACCTCCTAAAGTATTGTTAGCTTCATTTGTTAATTATTCAGTCACTTCCATATTCTGGTTATTTTTAATTGTTTTATTTTTCCTTGCTGTCAACAGTGCACAGGTTCCAGGAACCCATCAGTGAGTTTTCACTAAAATTCTGTGGAAGTTCATGAATTGTATCATATGTATAGTATTGGCATGTGAAGTACTGTATTATTTATTATACATTAATTTATCTATAGATTATGTATGGCTTCTAAATCAGTGTAAATGCTATGTAAATTACTGTGCTGTGTTATGTAGGGAACAAAGGCAAGGAGACATGCTGTACATATTTACTACAGACAGGTTATTCGGGATATTTTCTGTCAGTGGTGGGCAGAATCTGTTCACAGGACTAAAGACAAAAAGGGGTGTTTTGGCTACATGAACATTACTATTATTCAAGAAACTTGAATTGTACAGACTATATTTGGAGAAGTATCATCCCATCCCCCTCCCTTCTGCACTGTTCTTACTTCCCATTTTCTCACTGTTCTTTCCCTGTAGGAACATCCAGTGCTTTCAGTTTCGGGACTATTCTCTCCTGTACTCATTTTGCAAAAAGGAAAAGTTACTCACTTTGTTATATTGCCCTCTTACGTTAAAGGTAACATATGATTTGTCCTTCTTACTTTCAAATTTTTGTTTAACAACATTTATAGGAATGACACCCTGCCATTTCATACAGATATCATTATTCATTTTCATTTTTGAATCAGAAACATTTGTATGACCATACTGCATTTTTACTTGAATATTCATCTGTGTATTGTTTTAATATTTTGAAATTATAAGTAATGTTTCTATGAGTATCTTTAGGCATGTATATTTTTATATGAAAACAGATCTCCTAGGATATGTCCAGCAGTATTTTTGAGTCAAATTTAAGATCATATGTAGTTTTGTTAGGCAGTTCAATTTTTTTCTGGAAACATTTTATTAGTTTTCACTTACACTAAGAAATGTATGAGAATTGCTGTTTTCTCATAGCCCCATTCACAGACTATGCTGCCTTACCTTTGAAGCTTTTGCCTATAGTTGACATGAATTAAATGATATGTGCATGATTGTTTTTATATACATGTACCCAATTGTCATCAAAATTTAACATTTACCATTTGTGGATTGTGCTTTTACATGATTGTCTTAATTAATAATTCACATCTTTTCCAGACTTTTATACTAATTATCTGGTCCATTGCCTTTCAATTTTAGATTTCTGTGGATAATTAGTATATTATCTAATTGCTTGAGATATGTACTAGTCTTTGAAATTTTTCTGTTTCCTTTTGATTTCGTTGTAATTTTTATATTTTGAATTGATTTCATGTCAATGTGACCAAATCGCTTATTGCTTTCTCTCATTGTCTCTAGACATTTGAGTGATATTTAAAAACCCTTTGCTACAGTGAGATTAAAGAAGATATTTTTATCAAGAAGCTGTGTGGTTTAACTTCTTTTGAAATTACTTCCATTTTATGTTTATGGGTGTTTTCCTTGAATGTATGTATGTGCAATATGTGTTTGCCTGGTGTCCTTGGAGGCCAGAAGAGAGATACTGGACTCCCTGGAACTGGAGTTATATAGGTGCTTGTGAGTATGTGGGTGCTAGGAACTGAACTCAATCCTCTTAACCATCTCTGAACCATCTTTCTAGCCCTTGGTTTTACTGTTTGTTTAGATCTTTAACCATGTAATATAGATGGCACATTTTGTGGATCTACTTTAAACTTTATTCTAAATGTATCATCCTCCCCCTTTGTGCCACTGTTTTTGCAAGCCTCCTTTGTTTATTATGCACTTCCGTTAGTGTTGATGTTTATTTCTAGGTTGTCTATTCTTTTAACTTTTTTATTTCACTTTTTGTGTCTGAGTGTTTTGACTGCATGTATACCTGTGTCTACAGAGGTCAGAAACAGTGTTGGGTCCCCTACAACTCAAGATACAGATGGTTGCAAGCTACCATGTGGATGCTGGGACTCAAACCTGGCTCTGAAAGAGAAGCCAGTTCTCTTGCTTAACTGCTGAACCATCTCTCCAGCTCCCATTTTTCTCTTCTTCTAGAAGTAACATGATGTTGTCAATAGAAAGGTTTTCTAGAATTTGGGGGGCGATTGGTCTGGAATAAGTCCTTTTTCATGTTCCTTCCTTTACACTTATCTCTTCATGCATATTCTTTCATGTAAGAACTTTGCCGTCAAGTTTAATTCCATTAATTGTTTGCAAATATTTTGCAACTGAACCAGACTTACTTATCTACTCAGGGAGAATGGATATTTTTTGATACTGAGCTTGTTGGGGGAAAATAAAAATCACAATAGCAGGATTGCTTTGGTACCCTTAAAATGGAATCTTGAGCTTAGTTAAACCAGACTTCAGGCACATCTACCACTAATATTTTGAACTACTCTGTTTGAGTATTTGAATACTAAACATTTTGAATATTCACAGAACAGGTTGACCTTGGATACTAACATGAAATTCAACTTTTGAAACAAATTTCACTAGCATTTGTAACAGTTTGTGATATTATCATCACCCTTGCTTCATGAGACTGCACAGTCCCTTTCTTACAAGCAAATTTGACTTTTACTTCAGACAAAAGAATAACAGCTTTTGACAAAGGGGGCCAAAATTAAACTCTCTTGCTTCATAAGCTGTAAAAAAAGCCCAGTGTTTAGAACATTGAAACATGTTTTTCAGGATTGCTTGAATGTTGTGTCTCTTGGGATTGCAATCCTAAGAAGTTTCAAGTTAATGTAATTCTTCTTTGCCTTTGAACAGAGTAATATTTATCTGTCAGCAAGTTATTCTGTACAAGAACGGTGTCTGAGTGGCAAGTTATTCTATCCAAGGACGGTGTCTGAGTGTATACGGGCTGATACTAAAGTGCCCTAGACTAGGTATGTGACAAGAAACAGAATGTTTATTTTCAGGTAGTTTTAATAGTTTTGCTTGGAATTTTGCTTATTTGTATGATATTGCATTGTTTTATATATATATATATACACACATACATACATACATACATATACATATGTATGTATATATACATGTATATGTATATGTATATATATATATATATATATATATAAATCATTTTATGTTCTGACATCATTTTTTTGTGGTAGAGAGAAAGGTTATGAATATTCTGATTTCATTTCTTATATATTCCAAGAGTCTTATTTCCTGCTTTTGTGTCTTTTCTTATCATTACCAAAGTGCCTGGCCATGCTTCCTTCTTCCATCTCTGCTTTTATCCTTCCCCATAAGCTCTGTTATTCAAACAAAGAAGTTTAAGATCATTTATATCTGTCACTTAATGCCTTTCATTTAGTTGTCAGCCTGTATTAACCACATGTCTGACTGGGAGTCACTGTGTAATTTCACAGTTGGCTTGGACTTAACGTTTATCATATACTACTATGCTTGTTTTACCCTCAATTCTCAGCTTTGCATTCTTTCCAGAGCTGAGAGACTCACTAGTCTGTCTTCAGTTTGACTACTTTTTGGTTTTGAAATATGGGAGAGAACATTAACAATTTTAATTGAACTTTTTAATGGAGTCCCTTCTCTAAATGGTAGCTACTTCTTTTAGTATTGGGACATAGTTTTCTTCTTTTAGGCTTGTTTTTAACACAATCAATTGTTGTGTCTGTAGTTTTATGTCAAATTGAAGTCTCTAATTATATCTCTTTATTTGTATCTCTTGCTATTTTTCTCTGTCTGCTTCACTACCCAAAGTGTATGGTGATGGAGCAGGACTGAAATTTCAATCTTTTTCTCTTTGATAACTGTCATTTTGATGTTTTGTTATTCTCTGTTTCCAAGATGATTGATAATGATGATTATGTCAATATCATGTACATCTACAATTTCATTCTTAATGCCTTATAACTTTCTAGAGGACATACTGGGTACCAGGTAGATAAGTAACTGATACTATACATACATACATACATACACATGTTTATATATATACATGGAAACCTTTGTACACTCAGAAAAACCTGTTTCTAATCTATGCATATAGTAGAGGTTTCTAGAAGTATCCATTTTTATCACAAATTTATTGTACAACTAATATATTTTCTCCATTGCTCCTTTTCTCCATTTGTTTTTTTTTTAATTGAGCAGTGTTTTATTTTTCATCATAATTTAATAAATACTTCTTGATGACTGAACATGGGGTAAGGCTGGATGGTGGTTCAGAATGATCCCAGCAATGGTGTTTTCCTGACAGTGTGTAGTCTTCGGTAGTGAGTGGAATGACTTGTATGACATCACTGTCAAAACCGGCAAGACCACATTTATGTACCCATCATTTTCAAGATTGTTGGTAACTTGGGCATACTTTCCTCAAATCACCTTGCCTCCTTGTGTCTCGATGCCCAACTTGCTCACATTCACTTCAATCACTGTACCTTTGGAGATCACACCCAGAATTGTATATAATGGGGGTGGTGGATTCTTTTTCACACCAAATATAGGCAGACAAAAGGTACCTTTCAGCTCAGGGTGTGTTACATGAGCTGTTTTGAAATGTAGACCCATTGGTCTAATGAACCCATCATATTTAGATAGTTTTCTTGTAAAGCCATCACCACCAACAAAGCAGACTTTAGTAACCATTCTCTTCCATGCCTTCTTTTTCTTTTCCTGTTCGAATAACTTTCAATACTTCTCAAACCTTCTTTCAAGGTTTCTCCTCAGGCACGAACTTTGGGTAGAGGGATCTCCCATTTTCCCGCCTTTTCCTTTCTGCTTAATTGTGTTGGAAAGCACTTTTGCCCTCGACTGCCCCCCTCTGTCCAGCAGGTAGGCGGGGACTGCTCCCTGAGGAGTCTTCTCATCATCCTTCTGCTTGGTGTTTCTCTTTTCATGCATCTTAATAGTCTTTTTCATCTGTATTTTCTCGGCATAGCCCTGTTTATGGTAGAGCTTAGCCTTCAGGCCAATTTTTTTTCTGCCTTCTTTGAACATTCATGGGCCTCCCGACTTTTTTTTTTCTCTTTTTCTCATGGTAGTCCACATGATACTCATATTGTTTGTGGTGCAATTCAATATATTTATTTTGTGGCATAATGAAAGCCTTGGAACAGCTGTCTGCCACCTCCCAGGTTCCAAAACCCTCTTAATTTCTAGGTGCCACTGGTCCACGAACCTACTTTGTTCAGGCCAGAATGGGAAAGGGCTCACATTTGTTTTAAAGAAGAGTCTGTGAATATCTTCTAAGGACTTCTAAATATCTCTCATCCTGATATAGGTTTAAGATGATGATGATGGACGAAAGGGACCCATCCTCACTTTTGGATCTTGCAATACAGAGTTTACTGAGCAATGAGCCTGTAGCAATTAATTCCCTGGAGGAAATCCCAAGGGAGCTTTTTGTTCCACTGTTCTCTGCTGCCTTCATGGGAGGATATAGGAAGACACTGACGGCAATGGTGAAGATGTGGCCCTTTTCCTGTCTCCACATTGGAACATTAAGTGTGCAGGAACCCCAGCGTGAACTCCTGAAAGCCATGGTTGAGAGTCTTCAGTTCCTTCCTGTCCAGGACTGTTCTTCTAGGTAAGACCCTCTGTATAATAGAGAGATAGTAAGACACAGGAGGTTATACTGCAGACTGTCACTCTTTCAAAGGTAGTAGCTAGTGAATGCTGAAGATTTACAAGTGAAGCTGTTGGCTCAACACTTGGTAACTTATTAAAGACTAATAAGCCGGGTGTTGGTGGCACATGCCTGTAATCCCAGCACTTGGGAGGCAGAGGCAGGCAGATTTCTGAGTTCGAGGCCAGCCTGGTCTACAGAGTGAGTTCCAGGACAGCCAGGGCTACAAAGAGAAACCCTATCTCAAAAAAAAAAAACTAATATACTCAATGTTCATTATGAAATTTATGTTATTGAGGGTACACATAGCAAGCATTATTACGTGTGTGTATTATTAAGTATTACACTAACTTAAGCACTGGAAATAAATTGAGGTGAATAAAAGATGGGGAAAACAATTAAAGGAGGTTGAATTTTCATGAGATGGCTTGTTGGTATTTGGCATAAAGAGTGTAGACCAAGTCCCCACATACCATTGTTGATCCTGTGAGCTTACATTAAAATGTTTGTACTCACATACGTAAATAAATAAATATATCTTTTCAAAATTTGCATATCTCTTAGATGTTCTCTCTTCTCTTTTCTTTACAGGAGCCCTAAATTAAGGATCCTAGATGTAAGGCAGGGTGTTGACTGCAGAACAACATGCCCTGAATTTGGTGTCAGATCTCCAACTTGTTTTCATGGCTGTACTCACTCTTCACGCTCTATTATGAAGTTAGAAAACCAGTGCAGCATTGCAGATCCAAAGCATGAGAGTCAGTCCTCAATGCAGCCTATGGAACTACTCGTAGACCTTTCACTTGATGGCACCTCGAGAGAAAGGGAATTTTTTGCTTTGCTTCTGAATAAAGTAGAGCAGAGCTCAGGGTCTTTACACCTGTGCTGCCGAGATCTACAAATTGATAGATTTGCTTATGCCAAAAACGCTCTGAAGTTCCTTGATCTAACTTGTATTCAGAACCTGGCAGTTGATCAGGCTTCACTGAGTGAAGTCACCAGTCTTCTGGCACACATGATCTATCTGGATAGCCTGAGTCTTTCTAAAATCACTTGTAGATCTTTGCATGGGAAAGTCTTCCGAGTGTTCCTCAACTATCTTGGGCGGATGCATTGCCTGAAAGAGCTCAACCTGTCTTCCTTTAGTCTCACAGATCATCTGGACAGCCTACTCAGGTGAGGGCTTGGAATGATTACCTGTGCTTCCTGAACTGTTTGTTAAGACAGAAGGAAAATCATTGATAGGGTTCCTGAGAGCCTTAACAACTTTATGCTTTCTATCTCTGTCCTCTTTAAGAGTTTGAGAGTAGCCATAGCCAGAAAGTCATAGTCTGAGACAACAGGGTCACAAAAAAACGTAGTCAGCTAAGCATGGGCAGGCACTATGCTCAGTCTAGAAATATAAAGGGGAAAAGATGAATGTAGTCCTTCTCTAGCAGTCAAGAGAGGAGGAACTGAGAGAAAGACTTTATGTCTCGGCACAAGTGCACATACTTACAGCCGTATACCCATAGTCTAATATCAGATGATTTTCCTAATCTGCTTTCTCCAAAGTTCAGGCCATGAATGTGGAGGGTTCCATTTATAGACTGGCCAGGGGAGCTTCCAGTTGGTTGTTCCTTCTGTCCTATCTCTTCCAAGCAGGTGAACTAGTTCCACATTCAGTTGTGTTGTAATCACTAAGTAGATAATATTTTCACTAAACTTATTTTCCACTAAATTTTTGGCACAAACCTGTATCATAACAAACTGTGAAAATTCTCCAGGATACAAATTATGAGGATAGAAAAGTTACTTCTCAGGGTGACACATCTGTAGAGTGAATCAAAGCTCCTATTTTTAGTTGCTGCAATGTATTGTCCAAAACTGCTTAGTCTAGATTCCTCAGACTGCTTTATTTCATCTGACATTCATCCTATCTTTGTTTTCTTTCCACAGAGCCTTACCACCTAATTTGGATTTCTTGTATCTGCCGTTCTGCGAAATTTCTTACAGAGATCTCAAATTTCTATCCCAGAGCGCTCAGGCCACCCACTTAAAGCTGTTGAATCTTAGTAACAACCCAATGTATTGGGATGACTGCAGGCCTTTTCAGATTCTTTTGCAGAAGCTCTCAGATACCTTGCAGCATTTGGCCATAAATCACTGCCATTTAACAGATGCTGTCCTCTCTGCTATTCTGCCAGCCCTATCTAAGTGTTCCCATCTCCGTGTGATTAGCTTTGTCTCTAACCCCATTTCAATGCCTATGCTCATGAGAATTCTTCATTACTTAACACCTTTGATGGAGCTAAAATACGTGATTTATCCTATCCCTATACATTGCTATGAACAATGGCATTTTCATGGAAGCTTAGACCGGCAGAAGCTCTCGGATGTCCAAGCACAACTGAAGGCAATGCTACAAGCAGCAAAGAGGAGTGACATGAATTGGATCACTTATTCTCAGTAAACTTACAAGTTAAACCCAATTTCAACCCAAAAGTTTGACCTGATAACTGTTCAGTGTTCTTTTCTCTAGTTCCCGGAATCTGATGTAAGATTCTTATGTTATAGAAGACTAAAGTTAGGAAGTATAACTGATTAAAACATTAACTCTAAGAAAATGGAGAACTTTGAGAGTCCGTTTACTGTTCTTGATATTCATCTTACTGGCTAAAGTGCTGAGTATATGATATGCAATGACTACATCTTGGTATGCTGATTGTTTCATCCACTCATAAATACTTAACATAATTTAATACCATTGCAACTTTTCCTGGATTTGTTTGTATAGCAGGAGGTATCTTTGAAGAACAAGCTTTGCCCCTCCACCTCAAGTTACTTCCAGAGATGACGAACCTAACCCTCAAGAGACTGGAGGCCCCAGGGAGTTTAGACATCAGGTGGGGTGGGGGCATCCACATGGAGACAAGGGGAGGAGGTATTTGATGTGGAACAGTTGGAGGGTGGACAGAGGTTGGCAGGGTGGGGGATAAATATGAAGTGTATACAATAATAAAAGATTCTCGCAAAAATAAAATAAGTAAATTACTCATATTTTAGGCTTCCTTGGGCTATTTATGAGAAGCTACCTGGAATTACCAGTGAGGAAAGTAACCTATTCCCATAACACATTGACACATTCAGCTATATTATTCCCTCCTTTCCCAGGTTTCAGATTATTTCATACATCACATAGCTATTGAAGGTTTTATTCTAAGTACTAAGAATTAAAATGCAAATAAGACTAATCTCCTTTATGAAGCTACTTAGAGTCCATTTGTTTACATGTTTGATTTGTCCTTCTACTATTTCTTAAGCTACCTCTTAGTAATGTTATTTTATCCATTTGGACCCCAAATTTTTTTTGGGGGGGTTTTTCGAGACAGGGTTTCTCTGTGTAGTCCTGGCTGTCCTGGAACTCACTCTGTAGACCAGGCTGGCCTCGAACTCAGAAATCCGCCTGCCTCTGCCTCCCAAGTGCTGGGATTACAGGCGTGCGCCACCACGCCCGGCTCTGGACCCCAAATTTTGCCTTTCTTTTTCTTGTTATACTCTGTTCAATAGAAAGTAAACACCACATTGTTGGATATCTACTCAAAAGTTCATGACTTAACTATCACCTCTTCAAAGAGCTTGTCTGTCACTCTGTTTTCTGACATGGAATATACCAGAGATAACTGACTTTTAGGGAGGAAAAGTTTTTTCTTACTTGCAGAGGTTTCATTGTATACTTGCTTAGGCCCATCACTTTGGGACATTGGCAAGGTAGAAAGAGCATTGTAGCACAGAGATACAGTCTCACTTAATGAAGGCCAAAAAGCAGAGGGAAAAATGTGAGTTCTAGGGTTCCAGTACATCAGTCAAGAGCACAAGTACAATGAATTATTTCCTTGAATAGGTCCACTATAAAGATTCTACTACATCCCAGAAATCCATTGGAGGGGATCAAGATTTATCACCTAAATTTTTAGGGGAAATATTTAGGAGCCAACCCAGAATACCTTCTATGCTTTCTCTACTTGATTTCTTTTCTAGCTGTCACTTAATGCAGCAGATATGTTTTCCAACATAATGGACCATGCCCTGAGTATTCACTACTGCTGCTTTTCCATGATAACAGCTTTATTGGATATACTACATTCCCACCACATGTGTGTAAGAGTCCTAGATATCCAAGACTTACGAAGAAACAAATAATACAAAGTCAGCAATTAGTAATTTACTGATGATGCTATCATTATTTTGAAATCATAAAGTAATTCATTTCAAAGACACAGTAAAAAGTCCTTAAGTTTAATATTAGTTCCCTTCACATGTTCAAGTTCCAACACAACTGCATTCCAATGATATAGTAAGAAAAATAGTTGAAAATTAGTAATAGTTATTGCACAGTACTTTTTTGTTGAAATACTTTAGACTTCATCTTTTTTAAATTTAAATTTATTTTTAAATTATTCACTTTACATTCCACTCACTGATCCCCATTCATTCATCCCCTCCCAAAGTCTTTCTCCCATCCCCACTGCCCTTCTCCTCTGAGCAGGTGGGGAACCCCTAGGTATTCCCCAACCCTGATACTTCAAGTCTCTGTAAGGCTATGTGCTTCCACTCCCACTGAGGCCAGAAAAGGCAGCCCAGCTAGAAGAACATATCTCCCTTGGACAGGCAACAGCTTTTGGGGCACCCCCCACTCCAGGTTCCAATTGTTTGGGACCCACATGAAGACCAAGCTGCACATCTGCTACATATGTTCAGGGAGGCCTAGTTCCAGCCCATGTATGTTCTTTGGTTAGTAGTTCAGATTCTGAGAGCCCCAATTCAGGTTAGTTGACTCTGTTGGTTTTCCTGTGGCATTCCTATCTCCTTCAGAGCCCACAATCCTTCCTGCTCCTCCATAAGAGTCCCCAAGCTCTATCCACTGGTTGTAGGTGTCTGTATCTGTCCGAGTCAGCTGCTGAGTGGAGCTTCCCAGAGGGCAACATGATCCTTTCTGCAAGCATAACAGGGTATCATTAATAGTGTTAGGCATTGGAGCTTGACAATGGAATAGGTCTTAGGTTGGGCCAGTTATTGGTTGGCCATTCCCTCAGTCTCTGCTTCCTTCCCTGTGCCTGCATTATTTGCAGACAGGATAAATTTGGGTTTGAAAAATTTGTGAGTGCCTTGGTGTCCCTATTGCTACAATGGCTACAGGAGGTAGCCTCTTCATGTTCCATATCCTCAATGCTGTGAGTCACAGCTAAGGTCACTCTCATTGATCCTTGGGCATCTCCCTTAACCCAGGTCTCTGTCTCTTCTTAAAGATGCCCCACCTCCTCACTTACAACAGATGCATATTTCCATTCATTTTCATGGCCATCTAGTCACCTCTCTGGTCCTTACCCACACCTGATCTTACCACCCCCACACACCCCCTGTTCCCTTCCATATACCTCTCCCTCTTAGATCCCTCCTCTCATCTGCCTCTTTATTCCCCCTTCTGAGTGATATTCAAGCTTCCTTGCTTGGGCCTTCCATATTGCTTAGCTTCTTTGTGTCTGTGGCATGTAGCATGATATCTGTACTTTATGGTTAATATCCACTTATAAGTGAATACATACTGTACTGGCTGGTTTTGTGTTTCAACTTGACACAGGCTGGTGTTATCACAGTTAGAAAGGAGCTTTGGTTGGGGAAGTGCCTCCATGAGATCCAGCTGTGGGGCATTTTCTCAATTAGTGATCAAGGGGGAAGGGCCCCTGGTGGGTGGTACTATCTCTGGGCTGGTAGTCTTAGTTCTGTAAGAGAGCAGGCTGAGCAAGCCAGGGGAAGCAAGCCAGTAAGAAACATCCCTCCATGGCCTCTGTATCAGCTCCTGCTTGAGTTCCAGTCCTGACTTCCTTTGGTGATGAACAGCAATGAGGAAGTATAAGCTCAATAAACTCTTTCCTCCCCAACTTGCTTCTTGGTCATGATGTTTGTGCAGGAATAGAAACCCTGACTAACATGCATTGGTACCAGCAAAGTGGGGTATTCCTGTGACAACCTGACCATATTTTGGGGAGGACTGTGGAAGAACTTTGGGCTAGAGATCCATTCAGTGTTAAAAGCTCTGTGGAATGTTGTGTAGGAGCTTGGAAGATAAGATAATGTTGAGAACAGTGTAGAAGATGGAGGCCTGGCTTGTGAAATTTCAGTCATAAGATTAAAGATACTTATCAGGGTCATGTTTTGATTGTGAAGATTTTGTGGCTTTGGTTAGCTGGGGGTGAAGAATTAGCTGTTATTAACAAGATACCAGAACCACTAAAGTGAACTTTTGTGTTACTGGGACTATTGATGCTGGTTAGCTGGAGCAAGAAATTAGTGATGATTAAGAAGAGACCAGCATCACTGAGGTGAAATCTTCTGGGAAGTGTTTTCTGAGAGCACAGAGGCTGTGTCCCAGAGATAGCCAAGGTTGTACCTCATGCTGTGATTGGACTTTGTACTGTGTAAGAGTCACCCAGGTGGTACTGAATTTGAAGGCATGAAGGGGTCATGGAGAGCAGCTGAGGCTCAGCACTGTGAGAGGTCAGAGAAGGCCATTGGGTGCAGCTCAGTTACAATTGATGGCCCAGGACTGAAGGGGTTATGCAAAGCAGTTGAGGCTTGGCACTAAGAAGAGAGCCTATGAGAGGCTATTGGTGAAGCCTCGTTACAGCAGTAGACAGCAGCGTTTTGGAGATGCTAGCACCATGAGATGACCACCAAGAACAGCAGCAGCAGTAGAATAAAGGCAGCTGGAGCCTAGAAGACAAGGAGTGTGCTATAAGGGCAGAGCTGGAAAAGTGACCCAAGCCCTTGGAGGAGCCCAGAAGATCATGAATTGGACACCAGACATTAGATGGTTGGAGTTTGATTTTGACTTTTGATTGTGACTGTGTCCTGATATTTTTCCCTCTTGAAGGAAGAAAGTATTTAGTGGAGTCCACAGTTAAGAGATTGAACTTTTAAAAGACTGAATTTTAAAAGATATTGGACATTTTAAAGGGATTGAACTTTTAATATGTAAAGACTGTGAGACTTTTAAAGTTATTTGGATCTTGGGGATGAATAAGAAAGCAAGGGTTGAGGCTTAATAGTGATGTGTTTCTGTGTCAAGTTGACAAGGGGTCAATTGTACTGCCTGGTTTTGTGTGTCAACTTGACACAGGCTGGAGTTATCACAGAGAAAGGAACTTCAGTTGGGAAAGTGCCTCCATGAGATCCAGCTGTGGGGCATTTTCTCAATTAATGATCAAGGTTGGAGGGCCCCTTGTTGGTGGTGTCTTCTCTGGGCTGGTATTCTTAGGCTCTATAAGAAATCAAGCTGAGCAAGCTTGGGGAAGCAAGCCAGTAAGGAACATCCCTCCATGGCCTCTGCATCAGCTCCTGCTTCCTGACCAGCTTGAGTTCCTGTCCTGACTTCCTTTAGTGATGAACAGCAATGTGAAAGTTGTGAGCAGAATAAACCCTTTCCTCCCCAACGTGCTTCTTGGTCATGATGTTTGTGCAGGAATAGAAACCCTGACTATGACACATACCATGCATGTCCTTTGGGGTCTGAGTTACCTCACTCAGAATGATATTCTCAAGTTCCATCCATTTGCCTGCAAAATTCATGATATCCTTGTTTTTAATAGGTGAACAGTATTCAATTGTGTAGACATACTACATTTCCTTTATCCATTCTTAAGTTGAGGGACATCTGGGTTGTTTCCAGAATCTGGCTATTATGAATAAAGCTGCTATGAACACAGTTGAGTAAGTGTCCTTGTGGAAAGGTGAAGCATCTTTTGGGTATGTGCCTAAGAGTGGGATAGCTGGGTCTTGAGTTACAATTATTCCCAGTTTTCTGAGAAAGCACCAAAGTGATTTCCAATGTGGTTGTACAAGTTTGCACTCTCACCAGCAATGAAGAGGCTTTCCCCTTGCTCGGCATCCTTGCCAGCATGTACTATCTCTTGAGTTTCTTATCCATTCTGCTGGGTGTTAAGATGGAACCTCAGAGATGTTTTGATTTGACAAGTATTTTGAACATTTTCCTAAGTGCTTCTAGGCTATTCCAAATTTCTCTGTTGAGAATTGTGTTTAGCTCTGTGCATCCTTTTGGGTTGGGTTTTATAAACTTTTTCTATGTTTATAGGCATTTCATTCTTTAGGTTTGGAAAGTTCTTTTATATGGTTTTTTGAGACTATTTTCTGGGCCTTGAAACTAGGACTTCATCTTCTATTCCTATTATTCTTCAGTTAGGTCTTTTGATTCAACTATGTATTTGACTGATGTATCAATTTCTATTGTATTTTCTATGTCTGAAATTCTCTCTTTCATGTCGTGTTTTACATTGGTGTGATGCTTACATTTGTTGTTCCTGTTCCCTTCCCTAGGTTTTCCATCTCAGGATTCCCTCAGTTTGTGTTTTCTTTTTTGTTTCTATTTCTACTTTCAGGTCTTGCACAGTTTTATCTATTTTCTTCATCTGTTTAATGCTATTTTCCTGTATATATTCAAGGGACTTATTTGTTTCCTCTTTACATACCTCTATCTGTTTGATTGTGTTTTCCTGTATTTCTTTACAGGATTTATTCATATCCTCTTGAAAGTCCTCTATCATCTTTATAAGATTGTATTTAAGGTCATTTTCTTGTGTTTCAGTTGTAATAAGATATCCAGGGATTGCTGTAGTAGGGTAGATATTCTTTGGAGGTGTTCTTTGGAGGTCATATTGCCTTGGCTTATGTTGATTATATTCTTTTTTTTTTTTGAGGGCCTTTAGCCATCTGAATGGCTTTGGTCCCTGGATGTTCCTGTTGTAGTAGGTATTGGGAGGGGTGAGCCTCAATGGTCCTGGTGTGGTAGGCTTCTCATGGGTATGCTTGGTCTGGATGGTTCTGGCCCTGCAGGTCTGTATATTTCAGGAGCTTCAGGTCCAATGAATGTGAGCAGAGAGGTAGCAGGAGAATGTAGGTCCCTCTGGGATAGCAGGCTGCTCAGGGCACCTTTGCTTGACCAAGAAGGTTCGGAGAACAGTTAAGATGGGTGGGGGAAGGGACGCTTACCTGTATGGTTCAGGAGTCTCAGGTCTGATGAAGGCAGTGGAGAGAAAACAGGAGAATGGAGGTCCTCTTGGGATAGTAGGCTGCTCAGGGCAGCTTGGTTTGACCCACAGTGCTCAGAGAGAAGGTCTTTATACTTCATCTTACAGAAAGAAAAAAGATAAAATAACAAATACAATACTTACATTATATTTGTATTAAAGGTTAGCATGTATTTTTTATACTGACTTGGTAAAATAGTAAAAATTAACTGATATTTTTTCTTAGTATCATATTATTCTCTTAAAATGTAGATGAATATAAGGTATCTAGTAGGTCAGTTGAATTTATTTTACTGATTCTAGTTTTGCTGATCACAGATTACACCTTCAAGTTGGGAAGTATGACATGTTCAAATGGCATATAATTCACATGTCATATTTCCTTTGTGATGTAATATTTCAAGTACTTAAAAGCAAATGAAAAGTTAGTTATTTATTCATATTTTTCATATTGCTTATATTATGATATAAATATGCATGAAATTTCAAAGATCTTTAAAAAGGTCCATATAATCAACAGTTGCTTTATATTTCTTCTCTGTTAGCACTTTTCTTTCTTTTCTTCTTTCTTTCTTTCTTTCTTTCTTTCTTTTTTTTAGTATTTCACATTTAACAAAATGTTACTGAGATTATGCTCTCCTGTTTCTTAATACTTTTTCTGGTTTATACTTTTTCCAACATTTCTCTTACTAAATGCTGTTTACAAACAACGTGTTCCCATTATGATCAATTTAGCAGTAGGATGATACTTGGGAGTAAGCAATTGGAGCAAGATTTGAATAGTTCCTTTTATTTTACACTTTGGCTCTATCACTGCATCCTGAGATGAAAACAAGAACACACACAATGAACTGATAATTAAGAATACCTTTTTTTGTACAACTGTTTATACAAATCCAACAAAGGGAAAACACCACCTTTCAGGAAAAAGAAACACCACCAAACAAACAATGGCTCACATGGGTGCAGAAGTTGACAACTAGAAAATAGCCAGCTTACCAACTTAAGTGAGAGTTGAAAACTTGAGAGGAGGGGGACAAAGGAGAGTGTGTGGGCACTTTTATTCTACTTGATTTGTGGTATAAATTAGATCTATGTAAATAGAATATGAGAGCTCCTTGTGATTGGAGCAAAACCCTCCTGAGTGTAAAGGCTGAAGTCTGTATTCTTGCACTGATAGTGTGAATGACCTTTTGTAAGAAAGTAGATTTCAATTATTTGTTTCTAGCACATTTGAAATATTACCTAAGTGACTTTGAGATGAGTAATGATTCAAAGCAATTATATTTTTATTTACATTTCAAATGTCCACTTTCCTGGTTCCCCCCTTCCCCTGAAAATCCCATAAGCCATCTCCCCTTCCCCACTCAACCTTCCCCCAATTCCCTGTCCTGGTATTCCACTACACTATGGTATCAAGTCTTTCCAGGACCAAGGGCCTCTCCTCCCTTTGGTGTCTAACAAGACCATCCTTTGCTGCCTATGCATCTATGGGACCATGGGTCCCTCCATGTGTATTCTTTGGTTGATGGTTTTGTCCTTGGGAGCTCTGAGAGTACTGGGTGACTCATACTGCTGTTCCTCCTGTGGCACTGCAAACCCCTTCAGCTCCTTGGGTCCTTTCTCAAGCTCTTCCATAGGGGACCCTGTGCTCAGTTCAATGGCTGGCTGAGTGTGTCCCCTTCTGTATTTATCAGGCACTAGGAGAGCCTCCCAGGTGACAGCTATATCCGGCTCCAGTGAGCCAGCACTTGTGGGCATCCACAATAGTGTCTGGGTTTTGTAACTGTATATAGGATGCATCTCTGGGTAGAGTAGTCTCTGGATAGTCTTTCCTTCAGATTCTGCTCAACCTTTTGTCTTTGTATCTCCTTCTGTGGGTATTTTTTCCCTTTCTATAAAGGACTCAAGGATCCATACTTTCTTCTTCCCACTTCTTGGGCATCATTTGATATGTGAATTGTCTTTGGTATTCCAAACTTCTAGGCTAATATCCACTTATCAGTGAGTACATACCATGAGTGTTCTTTTGTGATTGGGTTACCTCACTTAGTATGATGTTCTCCAGTTCCATCCATCTGTCTTCGAATTTCATGAATTCATTGTTTTTAATGGCTGAATAGTACTCCATTATGTATATACACCACATTTTCTTTATCCATTCCTCTGTTGAGGGACATCTGGGTTCTTTCCAGCTTCTGTCTCTTATAAATAGGGCTGCTATGAACACAGTGGGGCATGTATCCTTATTACATGCTGGAGAATCCTCTGGGTATATGCCCAAGAATTGTATAGCAGGGTCCTCCAGTAGTATTATGCCCAGTTTTCTGAGGAACTGCCAAACTGATTTTCAGAGTGGTTGTACAAGCTTGCAATCCTGCCAGCAATGGAGAAGTGTTCTTCTTTCTCCACATCCTCTCCAGCAATGCTGTCTCCTTGGGATATACGGAAAGCCCCACAACTTCTGTCCTGGTGTCTCCCCAACCACAGGGGAGAATCACTCTTGGTGCAGTGCTCAGATCTCATGTTTGTGTTTTTAGGAAAAAAAACCTGCTAATAAATAGTGGATGCTTTACAATAAAGTCATTTGATGATCCTTTAAAAAAAGTGCCATATTCCAAGAATTGACTGCTAATGTATAACCAAGCCCTCTATTACTATTTGTTGGTGCAACATATGCAAGTCAGCAGAATATTTCCCCCTTACTAGAGGACTTATTTTTAATGCATTATTAACCTGAAACAAATGTAATTCCTCCAATAGAGTAATAGAGTCTGAAGGATAAGGAAACTTCAGAGTGAAGAGGTTGACTGCCACCTATGTAATCTATACTTATTTGGAAAGAACCATATTTCCCATTATGTTAAGGCTAATACACACACACACACACACACACACACACACACACACACACACAGAGAGAGAGAGAGAGAGAGACAGAGACAGAGACAGAGACAGAGACAGAGAGAGAATGTCAATTGAATCTGTCAAGCAGCTGAGGTAGACTCAATTCCATGGAGGTTTCAGCCTCTCCAGGGAAAAGCTGAGTGCATAAATCCGTGTGTAACTTGAGAAGAGGGAACATTATGAAAACGCATTAGAATAAATTAGCTGAGTATTGTAATGAATTGTTAATGATCAGGTATGGCAGTATAGAACCTGGGAAGCTTCAGACAAAGGGGAGTTCACTTCGTTCTCCATGGTGTACCTCTACTACATACAAGACATATGAAAACCAAGATGGAAGATCAGCGTGAACTGGCTTAGTACAAGCCTATGAAAAGTATTGAATCACTGCTACAGAAAACAAGCAAACAAAACCCCAGCAAGTTCTGATCCCCTGTCTGTACAGTTTCCTGAAAGGGATCAAAATACTAATTGAACTTTACTACTTAAAGTCAAGGGTAAACATACAAAAATGGAAAAGTTAGAAAGAAAAAAGACCCTGCAATAAGGAGAGGAATACATAACCTTTAGTAGTAATATTACAGAGTTACAGTATTGAAAAATATAGAGGCCTGAAATTCACACAGAATTATCAAATAAATTGATGCGTCATGTTAGTTAGGGAAGTGAGCTTAGATCATTTATTCCCAAGAAACACACACACACACACACACACACACACACACACTGCTTGTTTAAGATGGAAACAGAATCGAGGATGTTTTGCTCATTAATAACAGGTCAATAACAAATGCTATACATTTAGAAGATTATTGAGAGAGGTGTGGATGAGATTTAACAGTCTGTTGTAAAATGCATGGCTCAAATGGGAGGATTGTAGCAAGACCAATTTATAGAGAAAGATTTTAGGCTGGGCGTTTTGCCACACACCTGAAATCCTGGCTCTCTGTAGATCAATACAACAGGATATAGAGACATTTCACCATGGCTCTAATAGTGAAAATGTTTGCTACATGAAATTTCACAGGGAGGATAAGAACTCAAATCTAGATCTTTTCTCCGGGTCACCATAGAGAACTAACAGACAAGCCCAGGTACACAGACATAGTCTGAGGCTAACATTGCTCGGGTCTAAGCCTGCCAGGCTTTTGCCTACAGTCAGAGCTTGGGCAGCTCGGCAGGACATCTGTATGCCAACCCAGGCGTGCACCAACTCGGTCGGGGGTGGTTGGCCCGGTGAACTGCCTAGCACTTGCAGCAGTGGTTGCAATCTTGCCTCCAGGTCACCATAGAGAACTAACAGACAAGCCCAGGTATGCAGACATAGTCCAAGGCTCACATCTCTCAGGTCTAAACCTGTCAGGCTTTTGCCTGCACCCAGGGCCTGGGCAGCTTGGTGGGCCAACTGTACACCAACCCGGTCCTGCACCAACCCAGTCAGGGATTCATCTGCCCTGCAGAATGATCAGCACTTGGATAAGGTCCCTGCAGCATCCGCCATCTGCGCTCCTGAAGGCGTAGACAAGCAGCACGAGGTTCACAGAGAAAACCCGAGTATAGCATTGCTTGGGGCAGGAAACCACATGATCATTTCATTAGATCCTGAAAAAGCATTTGACAAAATTCAGCATCCTTTCATGCTAAAAGTCTTGGAAAGAACAGGAATTCAAGGCCCACACCTAAACATAGTAAAAGCAATATACGGCAAACCAGTAGCCAACATAAAAATAAATGGAGAGAAACTTGAAGCAATCCCACTAAAATCAGGGACTAGACAAGGCTGCCCTCTCTCTCTCCATATCTTTTCAATATAGTACTTGAAGTTCTAGAGAGAACAATTAGACAACATAAGGAAGTCAAAGGGATACAAATTGGAAAGGAAGAAGTCAAACTATCATTATTTGCAGATGATATGATAGTATACTTAACCCACCCAAAAAACTCCACCAGAGAACTCCTACAGCTGATAAACAACTTCAGCAAAGTGGCTGGTTATAAAATCAACTCAAGCAAATCAGTAGCCTTACTATACTCAAAGGACAAGCAGGCTGAGAAAGAAGTTAGGGAAATAACACCCTTCACAATAGCCACAAACAATATAAAGTCTCTTGGTGTGACTCTAACCAAACAAGTGAAAGATCTGTATGACAGGAACGTCAAGTCTTTGAAGAAAGAAATCGAAGAAGACCTCAGAAGATGGAAAAACATTTCATGCTCTTGGATTGGCAGGATTAATATAGTAAAAATGGCCATCTTGCAAAAGCAATCTATAGATTCAATGCAATCCCCATCAAAATCCCAAATCAATTCTTCATAGATCTAGAAAGAGCAATTTTCAAATTCATCTGGAATAACAAAAAACCCAGGATAGCTAAAACTATGCTCAACAATAAAAGAACTTCTGGGGGAATAAATATTCCTGACCTCAAGCAATACTACAGAGCAATTGTGTTAAAAACTGTATGGTATTGGTACAGTGACAGGTAAGTAGATCAATGGAATAGAATTGAAGACCCAGAAATGAAGCCATAGAATTATGGTCACTTGATCTTTGATAAAGGAGCTGAAAACATCCAGTGGAAAAAAGATAGCCTCTTCAACAAATGCAGAAGAATGCGAATTGACCCACTCTTATCTCCTTGTACTAAGCTCAACTCCAAGTGGATCAAGGACCTCCCACATAAAACCAGACACACTGAAACTATTAGAAAAGGAACTGGGGAAGACCCTGGAGGACATGGACACAGGGGGAAAGTTCCTGAACAGAACACCAATAGCTTATGCTCTAAGATCAAGAATTGACAAATGGGACCTCACAAAATTACAAAGTTTCTGTAAGGCAAAGGACACCATCAGAAGGACAAAACGGCAACCAACTAATTGGGAAAAAATCTTTACCAACCCCACATCCGACAGAAGGCTAATATCCAAAGTATACAAAGAACTCAAGAAGTTAGACCTCAGAGAACCAAATAACCCTATTAAAAATTGGATACAGAGCTAAACAAAGAATTTTCACCTGAAGAAATTTGGATGGCTGAGAAGCACCTTAAGAGATGTTCAACATCATTAATCATCAGGGAAATGCAAATGAAAACAACCCTGAGATTCCACCTCACACCAGTCAGAATGGCTAAGAGTAAAAACTCAAGAGACAGCAGATGCTGGTGAGGATGTGGAGAAAGAGGAACACTCCTCCACTGTTGGTGGGAAATACATGATGGTACATCTACTCTGGAAATCAGTCTGGCCGCTCCTCAGAAAATTGGGCATGTCACTTCCAGAGGACCCTCTCATACCACTCCTGGGCATATACCCAGAGGATTCCCCTGCATGCAACAGACATATGATCCACTATGTTCATAGCAGCCTTATTTATAATAGCCAGGAGTTGGAAAGAACACAGATATCCCTCAAAGGAGGAATGGATACAGAAAATGTGGTGTATTTATACAATGGAATACTACTCAGCAATTAAAAGTAATGAATTCATGAAATTTGTAGGCAAATGGTTGGAACTGGAAAGTATCATCCTAAGTGAGCTAACCTAATCACAAAAGAATACACATGAAATGCAATCACTGATAAGTGGATATTAATTAGTCCAGAAGCTCTGAATACTCAAGGCACAATTAGCAAATCAAAAGATTCCCACAGAGAAGGAAGGAGAGGGCCCTGGTCCAGAAAAGACTTGATCCAGTATTGTAGGAGAGTACCAGAACAGAGAAATGGTGTGTGTGTGTGTGTGGGGGGCTTGATTGGGGAATGGGCAGAGGGAAGAGGACTTATGGGACATATGGTGAGGGGGGAACTGGGAAAGGGGAAATCCTTTGGAATGTAAACAAAGAATATAGAAAAAATAAATAATCTTAAAAAAGAATCAATTAAAACTTAAAAGAAAAAAAGAACTCAAATCTATTCAGCCACAGAAACAATGTAGAATGATGAAACATTTTTAATCTAATGACCATTTATTATATTTTCCCTTTTGATTGCACATTATGGTTTGGTTTTGTCACTTTAAAATATTTTATTTCCTATTTTTAATAATTCATATATATTCTTCCAAAAATTCACACATGTGTATAATATATCTTGAACATACCCCATGCTTCACTTCCTTATTGAACTCCCTCACCTAGGACCCCAACAAATCTCCATTCCAACTTCTGGTCCTCCTATAATTATTTATGTGTTTATTCTTACCCACTAAATTCAATTAATGCTTCATGTACACACATGGTTGTGGGGTCATCCACTAGGGCATGAGGAACCTGACTTTGCTTTATTCAACAACCATCAACTGTAAATAGCTCAGGATCCCTTCCCCCTATCAGTGATAGACTTTTTAACTGACTTGATCTTCTGGAGGCCTTGTAGTGGTGCTGTGTGTTCATGTGTGCAACATCCATGGCACTATCCAGAGGAGATTTCACTCTTCTCGCCCTTTGGCTCTATGTTTTTTTTTCTAGCTCTAGTTCATAATGTTTCCTGAACATTTGGGGTGAATATTGATATTAGGTGTCCCATTTATAGTTGAACATTCACCATTCACAGTTGATTGCTTGCATTATTGATATTTTCATTCCATAGCCCATGTCTTCTGGGAACAGGATTATTCACAAATATGGGGGACTTCTCTTCAAATGGCTCAAAAATCTATATTGTTAAATTCACTTCCAAATTAGGTTTTATAAGGCTTCTTCATATATCCTTAGTTTTGGTTAACTGATCCTCATTATTCCGTCTCCCTCTCTCCATCCCCCTTAAACTTATCCTTGCATTCTCCTCCTGTTCTATCATATATATTACATTCTACAGTACAATAATAATATATTATATTTACTATTCTGCTTACTATATTTGTTTTATCTGATGTCCCAGTTTGCTTTCTATTGCTGTGATATAAAACCATGACCAATAACAACTGTGCAAAGAAAGGGTTATTTGCTGTACAATTTCTAATCACAGTCCATTACACAAAGGAAGTTAGGGCAGGAACTCAAGGCAGGAAACTGGACACGGGAATTGAAGTAGAGGCTATGGAGGAATGATGCCTACTAGTTTGTCTTTATGACTTGGCTCTTCTTTCTTTCCTATACACCAACTTGTGTCAAGTTGAGAAAATCTAACAAGAATAGTTGATCCTTTGTTAACACACAAATGCATCACTATTAAACCATAACTTTGACTTTCTTTTTTTTTACTAAAGATCTTATGTTAATATCACAATTTTAAATAGTGTAATTTTGAAAGTCCCAAAGTCTTTAAAAAAAATCGAACACATTAAAAGTTCTTTCTCTTTCAAATAGTCAATGTTTCCAAAGTTCCGAAGTCTTGCAACTGTAAAATCCTTTTAAAAATAAATTATGTACTTTTTATTACAAAGGAGAATGAAATGGCAGTGTTGCAATCAAGTTAGAACAAATCCAAACTCCAGCACTGTAAATAATTCAGTATCCAGTATCTGGATTTTATTCACATTCCCATGGGCTCCAAAAGTTTTAGGAAGTTCCATTTTTTGTCTTTGTCATCTCCAGCACATGTAGCATGTCTCATAGGCTCAGGCTGGCTCTACTGGACCTCTGCTGTTGTCATTGGTGGACAATGCATAGTCCTAGCATCTCCAATGTCATAGGTTCTCCATTTCAACTGAGGCTCTACTTTTACCAACAGCTCTTCCTGGCCTCTCGTCAGGGACCATAATCCTGTCATATGATGCCAAGTCTTAAACATGACCCTTTCAATACTGGGGCATCCATTGCAACTGAAGCTGCATCTTCACCAGTGCCCTCTATTGACTTCTCAAAATGTGAAGCTTCAGGTGCTCTTCATGAGCTATTTCTATTTTATAACTGTAATGTCACCAAAAACTAGTACTATATGGGTGATTGTTACATTACTACATTTGGCTTCCAGCTTGAGATGAAGTCTTGAACCCCTACTGGGTCATAGCTTCTGTGGGCTGACACTGAGAAAAATAGTCTTAGAATTTTTCTCTCCAATGATGCATATGGGTGAACAAGTCCCTCTATAATAAGATATAAAGGTCCTTAAGTATATGCCTAAGAGTGGTACACCTAGTTCATATGTAGATCTATTTCTAGTGTTGTGCCAGGAAAATGCTATTGATCCTCACAAAAACATACACAGGAGCCACACTGATGCAACTCACAGCATGGTCTTAACTCTATTTGAGCTAGTTTGCCTTCCCCCAATGCACCACGTCATTCAGGATGGTTTTCGTGGTGGGGAAGCCCTGGATGTCTATGGGGCAAGGCTTTATACTAAGCGGCAAGCAGGGAGTACATGTGCAAGTATCTAATTGGAAAGCTGCTGTGGCCTTTAACCCAATGGCTGGTGCTGAAAGTCATATCATAAACTTAACTTCTGTTCCCCTCTGCATTGGTGATCATTAGGCAGGGGGTGGGCTTGTAACCTGGGGGTGCAGGTTTGTTGGGGGACTAACCTGGAGACACTGGTCTTGTTAAGGGTATAACCTGGAAATGCTGGTCTTGTCCTTGCTCCCCTGTCTATCACAAAACAAGAAACAACCAGAAAGTGGTGCTCATGTAAAAGACCTCTCTATGACACCCAAAACACAAGGCAAAACTTTTCTATCAGGCAGAAATGAGAAATACCAGAAAGTTGTGCACACCCACAAGAACCAGATTGGTGGGCATCTCTTGATTCTCCTTAACCCACATTCACCCCAGACCGAGACTCAGGATGTGTCCTGTCCCCACCGTAGCCACAGCTTCCAGATACATCTATTCTAGCTAAACCCAGCCATGTTTACAAATTCAAGGCCTTGTTCCCAGACAGCCTCTGCTCCCTAAGCCAACACCCACACAAACCTAGGCTCAGGACTTCTCCTGACCCCTCCATAGCCCCAGCTCCCAGATACATCTATCCTAACTGCAACTGGCCACCAAAACAAATTCAAGGCCTTGTACCCAGAAGGATGTGACACCTTTTAGAATCAGTAAACAGAAAAAGGCACAATCAGAAACAAAAATCAACCAAAACCAGAAAAAAAAAATACAGCCTATAGTAACAAGAACCAACCAGAAGGTGGTGCTCACACACATGACAACCTTCAGTACTTCACAGATGTTTACTCAGACCTGGAAAAATCATCATGGTAACATAAGTCATTTATCGTTACACAAGTTTTCGTTATGCTCTGTAGGTCTCACAGAAAGTTTCTAACATTCAGACAAATTAGCTGTCACACAAATCACAAACTTCTGTGACACTGTGCAAGTACTCACCTGTTCAGACCACACAGAAAACGTCTGACACTCAGACAGATTCCTCAGTGCAACTCAAACCTAGAAGAATTGCCATGGCCACACAGTCCACCAGGTTCCACACAAATAAATCGTCTCAGCATGGCTGGAAGAGATCCACATTCACCTCTACACAAGCTTGCTCAGTTCTGCTTTGCAGCTCTCACACAGAAAGCTCAAACAATTCAGTGTTCAGACAGGGAAAAAGCGGGAAGTTTAATAGAATGTTACAAACATAAAATCACAAATGCCTAGACAATTTTGCCAGCTTCAAGATCCTCCAGATTGGTAGTCCTGTGCGTCATGGGAAACTTTCCAGCCAACACACCAAAATGTTTTGCTAGGGAAATGTTATTGATCACCCCCCCCCCCAAAAAAAAGACAGGAGCCAATCTGATGCAACTCACAGTAGGGCCTTAATTCTATTTGAGCTAGCTCAGGTCCCCCAACACACCACTGTCTCCAAGGTCAGTTTTTGTGGTAGAGGAGCCCCAAATGTCTATAGGGTGAAGGCTTTATAGTAAGCAACAAGCAGGGACTACATGTGCAAGCATCTAATTGGAAAGCTACTGTGGCCTTTGACACAATTGGCTGGTGCTGGGAGTCATATCATAAATTTCTGCTCCCCTCTGCATTGGTGGTCATTGGGCAAAGGGTGGGCTTGTAATCTGGGGGTGCAGATTTGTTGGGGAAATAACCTGGAGATGCTGGTCTTTTTGAGGGTGTAACCTGGAACCTCTGATCTTGTTGGGGATTAGCCTAGAGACTGGAGCTAAGCTCAAGTTTTGTTGGGGGGCAACTTGGAAACTAATGCTAGGTACCAGCCTGTTAGTTTACCTGACTTCAAACTTAGGTTCTCTAATAGGGAGTGTGAACTTAAAAGCTTTGGAATCTCACAAGGTTTTTGAGAGACCTTCAAACTGATTTCCATCGTGGCTTCATTAGTTTACACTCCAAGAAACTGTGTAAGGTTGTTTATATAAGAAAAACCTCAACAAGCCCATATGTTTGAATGCTTAGTAATCAGAGAGAAGCACTATTTGAGAAGTATTAGGAAGCCCCGTTTTGTTAGAGGAAGGGCATCACTGGGGATAGGCTTTGAAGCTTCAAAAGCTCATTCTAGGCCCATTGTTTCTCTCTGTCTAGGGATCAGGAGGTAGCTCTCAGCTTCTGCTCCAGCTCCTGCCTGCATGCTGCATGCTTCTTGCAATGATAATAATTTACTAACCCTCTAAAACTGTATAAAGCCCCCAATTAAATGGTTTCTTCCATAAGTATTGCCTTGGACATGGTGTCTCTTAATAGCCATGGAACAGTAAAGAACTTGGTAGCTATGCCCAATTGTCAGCATCATCTATCTCCACAACTGGATCCTGTAAATGTAAACCTTGAAGGGCCCCAGGCCATTTAGCTGCTGCAGTCTTGCCTTGCTCTTTGATTACCACCTCAGAATTTTGCAACTCAAGTTAGTCAAATAGGCTAAGAAGGATTCTCTAGGCCAGTCTTTACACAGGTAGAGAAAAATATCTTAGTTACTCTTCTATTGCTCTGGACAGACAGTATGAACAAGGCAATTTATAAAAGAAAGAAGGCAAATGAGGGCTTGTTTATAGATTCAGAGGCAGAATCTATGATCATTATGGTGTGTGTGTGTGTGTGTGTGATGGCATCAGGCAGGTGGGTATGGCCCTAGGGCAGTAGCTGAGAGTTTACAAGGTTTCCACAGGCAGCAGGCATAGAGGGGGACTGAAAGTGGCACTGGCTTTTGAAACCTCAAAGTTTACCCCCAGTGACACACTTCCTCAACAAGACCATACCTCCTAATCCTTCCTATTACATAGTCCATCAACCAGGAACCAAGCATTTCAATTTATGAGCATATGGGGGTCATTCTCATTCAAACCACCACAGGAAAGTTACCCAGAGGTCACCCAGGTGACCTTGAATCAGGTAACAAATGTTGAATGCCATCACATCTCCACCCCCCACCACCAAGGTTGTATACCTGGAGTTTCCTAGTCTCCCCTCTCATACTTCCCCAATTATATACTCGAGGCCTGACAAGAGATCTAATTTCTGCCTGCAATTAGAGGAGCTAGATTGCCTTCAATGAGTTCACAGGGGCAGTTGAGTACTCAGGTGAGGGTCCCATTATCCTCCCTAACCCCTTCTTCCAGAGAGAGAACATCAACACTTGCCAAGCCAGGCTGTGATGATCTTTAGAGAGCTGTTACAGCTGGACTCCTGAAGACCACAATAGTTTGTCTGGGAGAGCACTATAATAGTCATCTTTCTTTTCCTTCTTTAGCTTTTCGTCTCTGCTAGGGAAGCTTCTGTTGCAGAACTGTATTTAGGAAAGCATCCTGCCTGACAGTTTCAAGCAGCAGCAGGATATGGCTCCTGCCCTCACTACTACTACTACTGCCCTCTGCTCCAGTGCTTGCTCTTGTCCTTTGCTCCTTATCCAAGCAAAGTCTGTGATCAAGGTAGCAGTGCAATGGGGAATAGTCAGCCACGTACCCCATTTTATTCCTACATGATCCATGCTGGGAAAATCCAGCTGGACAGAACACGAATGAAACTTTCTAGTTTCATTTACTGTTCCTTTACAAAACAGTAATGACAGTCATTTGTATTAAGATGATCCCTAATTCCAAGGGGTGTGTGGGGAGGGTCGGGCTTGAGGCATCCCATATGAACAAAGGAGCACTGGGAGGATTGATGTTCCTTGGAGAAATCCCATCCCCTCAGGTTGCACTTTAACCTGCACTTTTTGCATGGTCATGTCCTGTGGAGCCTCCTTTATCACTGCCCCTTGCAGTGCGTGTGGTGTAATCTTGGTGGACTCCAAATATGGACAGTACACAAGCTGTCCTTTGGATTGAACAGTTTTTCAGGAGAGAGCTCAGGCACAAAGGGGCTAGAGGGGCAGGCAGGAGCTCAGACTGGAGGGACAGGCTAGGACAGGAAGTGGGGACTTAGACAGTGCTCTTATCTGAAAGACCCAGTGGGGAGCCCTTCTGGCTCAGAAAAGCTGAGTGATCCTGTGAGGATGCAGTCTAGGAAAATTAGGTTAAAGTGCAACCTGAGGGGATGGGATTTCTCCAAGGAACATCAATCCTCCCAGTGCTCCTTTGTTCATATGAGATGCCTCAAGCCCGACCCTCGCCCCCACCTCTTGGAATTAGGGATCATCTTAATACAAATGACTGTCATTACTGTTTTGTAAAGGAACAGAAGAGAGGATATTGTGACTATGGGTTTGGGAGCAGGGACAGAGAGTAGGACCTTTTTGGGAGAGCCCCTAAGATATGAGGACAGGGACTCTATTGTGATGGACCTAGAGTAGATAAAGGGCCTCTGTCTCAAGTAGTCTAATCAGTAGGACAGATTTTCTCTGTGATGGTTTATGTGTCAGACTTTGGTGTCTCACAGTGAAGTATATATTCACAGGATTTACAGAAACATGAGCTAAAGGCCTTTGAGTGACAGTGTAGTGGCTATTCTGGTTGTCGAGTTGACTATATCTGGAATGAACTATAATCCAGAATTGGAAGGCTCACGTGTGATCCAGATCTTGAGGCTGGAAGACACAAGTTTCTGATCTGGATCTTGGCATGGAAATCTTGAGGCACAGTAGCTATGAATCCCAGGAGACTAAAGCAAGGGGATCTCTAAGTCCAGGTCATCTGGGACAAAGAAAGTCCCACATCCAGGGGTGGTGGCACACCCCTTTAATCTGGGCCACACCTTCTGCTGGAGACCTATATAAGGACGTTGGAAGAAGGAAGACTGATTCACTCTTCTTCACCTGCTTGCCTTGTGGAACTGAGCAACTGCTAGATCCTTGGACTTCCATTCACAGCTGCTGTTGAACATCATTGGGGAGTTGGACTACAGACTGTAAGTCATCAACAAATTCTCTTACTATATAGAGACTGCCCATAAGTTCTGTGACTCTAGAGAACCCTGACTAATATAGATAGTAACCTGTGAGCTCCTATGCCAGTCCACTTGGGACCTAGGAAAAAACCCTCACCACCATGTACTGCATGGCATTTAGATGGCCGTGGAAACCACATGGAATGTAGGTAGACAAGAAAATGGGAAAGGTCTTGGCCTTAGCAGAGGGATTTTTCTGCCCCTCAGCATCTTTGTAAAAAGATACGTGACTCACCAGCCTGTGTTCCACTAAAGAAAACAATGGAACTGACTCAGACTCATCCTGCAAAAGCATCAGGTCTCCCAACCACTTCAACCCTGCACAGCCCATACAAGGCTGTTACCATGTAGGTTGCAGTAGATACTGTTTATGTAACCAGGGCTGACTGATGGAAAAGCCTTATACCCCAAAGCTCTCCAGGCTTCTGTTTTTCAAGCACTCTGCACTTCCTGGTCACTCACTATCTCTTACTTAGGTGTCTGCCTGAACATAAGTCTTCATTGAATGCCTCCTGGCTCTACACCTCACTATCCTTCCCAGGGGATCTATGGTCAGAACTTAGCCAGTATAGAGGGAAGAAGGGACATCTGCTACAGTTGTCCTAATCTTGGGAACAGTCTGCATTCTCAGTTTGGGGTTAAGTTTTATGCTCTGCTCACCCGATCTCATCTTACGAATTTACTGCAATGGTCTACAGAAAACCTGAGTTTTGCTGGAACAGGCAAACTACTACTATGACCTAAAGTCCTCAAAAGGCTGTCAACCTAATGCAGGGCTCTCCAGGTGCATCATGCTTCTGTGTGATGGTCTGTATTACTATTTCCTCCCTTCTTCAGGAATAGGTCCCAGAACAGGGAATGTGGCTCAGTGGGTAAGAACACTTGCTGCTAAAACATGGGGACCTGAGCTTAAATCACTAGAAGCCATGACAAAAGCCAGGCATGGTTGCACATGGGCTTGAAATTCAAGCTCTGTTCAGGTCCACAGGTCCTGAACAGGAGGATGTCTTAGATTATTCTGTATTTTATCTAGGCTTTAGGTTCAGTGAGCAACCCTAAGTTGAGAGAGTAAATTGCAGAGTAATGGAGCAGGCTACCCACTGATATCCTCTGACCCCTGAAAGTGTACATCATCTAAAGAAATGTTGGCTTAGATCTAGGTCTGTGGCTATAATTTTGTAAGTGCTATTTTCCTAGGTTTGGTGGGCAAAACTGAAAGATTCTGTCAAGGGTCTGATATAGTCCTTCCCAGACATCTGGATAGTGTGGTTTCCTACGGCTGTACATCATAGGGATGTTGTCATCATAGAGAAGATAAAATTATGTGGCTTACCTAGAACTATGGTCTCTGTTGGTAAAATGTATCTTAAATTTCTTAAGTTCTTTATTTTTATTGCTTAATTTTATGATTTGTTTGCTTTTTATTTTATCTATCTATCTATCTATCTATCTATCTATTTATTTATTTATTTATTTATTTTTGAGACATGGAAGCTTTGCCTGTCTTGGAACTAGCTTTGTTGACCATGCTGGCCTGGAACTCACAGAGATCTGCCTGCCTCTGCCTCATTACTGCTAAGATTAAAGGCATCCGCCATCATTGCCCGGCTTAAGGTCTTTTTGTTTTTTGTTTTTTATTTTTTTTTAACTCGCTGTGCTTTTGATGGAATACACGGTCTGTTGCCCAAGCCCGGCCCTACCTCCGCCTTTGCAAGGAACAAACACTCTTCCCCAACTCCCTAACTTTATCAGTAGCCTTTGCCAGAAGATTAGGAGTTCCTGGATTTTGTACTTCGGTCCTTGGTGAGGCAAAAGCCTCGCAATCACGGGACTACCTCAGTTACTCAGTTACTGTTCTTGCGGTCACGTGCTAAGACGCACGTGGGGGCATGCGCAGCTCCTCCCCTAAGCCCTCAGAAGCAGGCTACGGGGATTCCTGGACCCCTGGCAACGCCTGCTCATTTGGTACAGACAGTCACATGACTGCTCGCGTCCTCTCAACGTCAAGAATCACGCTACGTCCTTTCCGTGTTTGCTGTGAGCCCACAGAGCCGCCACCCACGGAAGGCCGTCGGTGTTGTCCTTGTTTTCTCTAAGGACAAAGCCCGGTCAGACTCTGGGTTAGGCTCCATACTTTTCCAGGAAGCATTAAGGTACTGGAGGCTGATTGTCCAAGACCACTTTTCTGGTAGGAGGCCCACCAACTGCTCTCTGGAATTTTCCTCAGGGCAAACGGCAGGGGTCTGGCGGGATGGGGGTGGGGTAGGGTGGGGTTGTGGCTTTAAGGTGTAACCTTGTAGCTGTTGCACAGCCCAGGGAGTCCACGGAGAGGGCTTTCCGTAGACGCGTGGGAGGACTTTCTGATGGTGGCCAAACATTGCAAAGACTGACCCGGAACAAGGGGTTTGTGAAGTCTTCGTCTGATCCTGGACTCAGAAGAGGTGCAACTAGGGCAAATGGGTGGAGCTGGGTTGGGGGATTAAGAATGAGCTGCAACCGAGAGGGTTTAAAAACTGACATTCATCTCAGCACAGCACTCTTAAATCCCAGTAGGACCACCCTACTCTGCCTTGTCGCCCTGCCTGTGGTCTTCTACATGTTTCTGCCTGTTCTGCAGTGAGATCACTCCCCTCCCTCCTCTGCAAGTCATCTGGCCCGTTTCTTATCTGGACTCTCTCTTTCAAGGATATCAGAGATTTCCTATTAGCCAGTTCTCACAAAGTTGATTTCTGACTGCCTTCTTCAGTTCCCTGCAGCTGCTCTGTGCTTCTGTGCTCTGACTTCTTTTCTCCCCCAGCACTTCCTCTGGGATAAGGAAGCAGGATTATGATCAGAGGAGGGAAAACAGGCAAAGGAAAGGGGGTACTTTGGTAAAGTTTGAGGTTTCTTTCAACAAACTTGTCAGCCTGGGGACAAAGTAGATACTCTGAATTTCTTGACTTGAAATTCTTCTGAATTTCTTGACTTGAAATTCTTCTGAATTTCTTGACTTGAAATTCTTCAGGTTGCAGGGGGGGGAGGGGGAGTTGGCAGAAGGACATCGATCCTCTTATGTTCAGGCACTTCTGAGGTCAGCAACACACTGAGATTTCCATCTTCTATACTAAATTTTGTTCCTTAGATTCCTTGCTGCAGCCTCCTTTTTCCTGTGTTGCAAAGAACATGCGAAAGACATGCAGATAAAATCTTTGTATTCATTTATTTTTTTATTCACTTTACATCCTGATTGCACCCCCTCACTCTTCTCCCAGTCCCACCCTCACAAATCTCTCCTCCTCCCATTACCCCCTTCCCTTTTCCTCTGTGAAGGGGAAGTCCCCTCTGGGTACCACAATTGGCCTGGGACATCCAGTAGCATCAGGAGTAGAAACATCCTCTTCCACTGACATCCCAAATCTTAAGGGGTGCCTTCGGTCTGTCCTGAAGGTGATAGTGAATGAGGAAAGCTGAGTAAGGAACACCATGGTGCTTTTCCTTCCTGGGGTGGAGAAACACACTTTCCAGGAGAGTAAAGTGATATCTTGTATGACAGATTTTAAGTAATCTATTTTTCTCCTACTTCTCTATGTCTAAGCTTCGTCGGAAGACTACAAAGGCCAAGAGACAAGAAAGATGTGCTCCAATGAAAGGAAGCAGGGGCCCTTCAGATACACAGGTAAAGACACCTCCATGCACGCTGCTGTGTTTGTGCTTAGATAGTATGCTCACAGCAACATATAGTTCTCAGGTCTCTTCCATTCCCTGGTAATGAATTCCTTTTCGAGGAGCTCCTGGTGTATTAATGTTTTCTGCACATATTTTGAGATGGCATGAATTTATTCTTCTACCCATTAATTCAAGTATTGTGCTTACTAAGGACAGTGGGATAGATGGTATAACTGTAATTTATCTTTTTGTCATTACCTCATTCGTTTGGTATTTCATCCTCTCTTTTTACTCAGTGATGTCACCCAATAGAATCTTTTCAAGTTTTCCTTCTTTACAGATAATTCCAGTCTATAAGGATGATTCTAGAATAGTTAAGTGTAAACTCACAGCCTCATTTGTAAATCATGAAAAAGGGTCATCTCTTTGAGCAAATGAAGTACCCCACCACTGAAAGCAGGGTGCCACTGATGTGCCAGACTGAGAGGAGGCAGTGACTCTCACTGAGTCCAAATAATTCATGGTTTTTCAGTAATGCCTTTTTATTGAAAAGCTCTCATATACCATGCCTCTCTTGAATAGCAAACAGTATTACAAATTGTTCTGTAAGTTCCTTCGTTTCAGAAAAATCAAGATACTGTTCTTTCCATTTACAGAGGCATCTGAATAATGTTGGGTTTATAGGCACCTTCAAGTCTGAGTGGCTCATTTTTCACTGTACCCGTAAGTCCTGAGCCAGTGCAAACTATCTACATGATGGTAGCTGATTGGGCCTGAAGGATTCTTTCTGAAACGAAGTAGGG
Source organism: Apodemus agrarius (assembly GCA_964023405.1). Taxonomy (NCBI): domain Eukaryota; kingdom Metazoa; phylum Chordata; class Mammalia; order Rodentia; family Muridae; genus Apodemus; species Apodemus agrarius. The sequence continues at coordinate 95,496,468 of OZ030010.1, read as the reverse complement.
ATCTAAACTAATGGAGTAGGCACAATCTAGATTGGAATTATTCCGTGTGCCACTTGCAAAGGGAACCCCCAGAGAGTGTTAAAGCACACCATCATAAATAGCACTCACCCCACTCGGTGCAGTTTAGAGACAGATGTTGTCATGACCCTGCTAAAGCCCCGCCAGTGAGAAAAATTGTTTTAAAGATTTTATACCCCAGGCAGGGACTAATAGAAGCACTCAGCTAACAGCAACACTGACCACTTTCTAGAGGAACAGAAGTCCAGCCCAAAGAGGTTAAATAGTTGCCAAAATTCATGTAGGCCCTAGATGGCATTGCCGTGACTTGCATCCAGCCAGGCCTGATTTCAAGGTCAGTGTCTTTTGTAATCATTTGTTCATCACTTGCTGTTCCTGCATTTTTTTCAGTGAAGTGAGTGCACATTTATGGAATGAAGATATTTTCCCCTTACATTATTCCTCTCACCTGAAGTGGCGACTTGAATATAGCAATAATGGCACCTGTCACAAACAACATCACTAATAAGCCAATAGTCTTTTGTGAACAAGCAGATGTATTGAATGCACAAATTGCCTTTGTGTTCAAATATAAACCTTTTTATAAAACAATGCTCAGTGGCACAGAGAAAGGCTCTTTATGGGTGGTTTCTTTTCAGAAAATTTAATTCAGTGTCTTTCTACTAAGTAGAAGACAATGACCAAAACATACAATGATATTTACAACAGATGGTGCAGAGATGGACAAAGGTGCTGGGTGCTGGCTGCTGGGTGCTAGGTGCTGGTGTCAGAGAAAAACGGTTATGTTAAACTTATTGGCAACCTATGTGGCAGAGAGTACAGAGGCAGAAGGTACAGGAAGACCAAGTTGGGAATAAAGTGGCTCTTGTTTTGGCAATCACTGAAAGGATTGAAAATGTGAGATTGTATGAGAAGATACATACTGATTATTTGAACATGTTGATGGGACCAATATATCAAGGAGGCAAATGACTTTTCAGAGCAGTTTTAGACTAAACCTAAATCACTGACAGTTAATCTTGATTCTTGGCTGAAGATGAGAGTAATTCAAGGGCTAAAGTACATAAAGAATGCAGAGTGGCAAAGGCATGCTCAAACAGTCAAGCACATGCAGGACACAAAACCTGAATAAGAGGAGGAGAAAAGGATGGTTGTCATGGACAAGCCAGTAAAGAAGACAACCAATACATTAAGGGTCGAGGATGCAGCTACAGTGATAACAGTAGTCTCTGCAAATAGAAAAACAAATGAATTCCTGGAAACTGACAACAGGCTTTGAGACTAACTCCTCTGTACTCTTGTGTGACCCTTGAAGTGAAATATCAGTTATCTTTAAAGTTAAAAAGGAGACAAGGGTGACTCATAGGAAGTTGGCTGATTAAGGTAGTGTTTACCTTAGTGTGCTAAGCTTAGTGTTCTTCACAAGGGTATCATATGTATCTACATTCATACATGCATACATGCACCTTAGGGTTCAAGCGTGCTCCAGCTTATCTGAGGCATCTCTCTTCACTTGCTCCAAGATACCCAGCTCTCACATATAGGTATGACTAGCACAAAGCCTCGTCTTCCCTTGCTGCAGGAAGTATATCCAGGAAACAAGAACATTTACCATCAGTGGAGAAAGGGTTCAGTCAGTACAGGAGTGCTTGATGGGAGTGAGGAGTGAGGTAGAATAATCAGCCGAATATAAAACTCTGATTCTACCACTTTGGAGGAGGAAACATTCTGGGAGAATGACCCAGCATCACTGAGCTGAATATTTATAATCCAAAAGGGATCCCTAAGTGAATGAATAAAAGGAATAAAGAAGGAAGGACATGACTGCTCCTAAGTATGGTGGAGGAGAAAATTTATGGTAGATATATGGGAGAGTGTAGCTGGGAGACAGAGACATCTGGGAGAATTCAGAGTGGACATTATCGTGAGCCATATGAAGAGAAGAGAGGGGAGGTAGAATAGAGCCAGATCAAGAGTCCAGGAAAGTAGAGTGTAGATCAAAAGAGAGAAAATAACCAAAGTGACTGACTTATATAAGGAATGGCAACTGGGAATAGGGAAGCCCAGAGCCTGGGCTGGAGAAGTTCAGTGTAGGGAGCTGGATATGCTAGCCAGGAGGGCCCTGTAGCAGGTAGGGACTGAGAAATGCTGGAAGAACCTGGTAGCTTGTATCTGCTTTGATATGTTAAATAAGCACTTCAACTCTGTCTCAGGTTTGAGACCTAACACTGGATGCAGTTCTCATGGGACTTGAAAAGTCTTCATTGTGCCCTATACCAAGCAGTTGTTGCTGTAGCTCAAATGTTGGCCCACCTATCTCCATGTTCTCATTCTGCTCTAGCAGAGGTGCTTTGTCATCCGCAGCCTGGGCTGTCCTGTAGACAGAATTCAGAATTCAGAACAGGCAGGGGATGAGGAACACTCATGGTATCCTAAAAGAGCTTCACTGTTCTTTTGGTGTTTAGAGGAACAACTAATGCCTGGTAAAGCCTCAGGGTAAGTAGACTAACTGATTTACCAAATAGTTTTAAATTTCCATTCATTTTTTTATTGCTGCATACCTATTTGTGCCTGCCTGCCTGACCACCTGTCTCTGTGTGTGCCATGTGTCATCAGAAGCCAAAAGAGGGTGCCAGAATCCTTGGAGCTGAACTTTACTGATGTGGGTGCTGGGAACCAAGCCCAGGTCCTCTGCAAAAAATCAAGTGCTCTTAATGACTACACTGGTACCTAACTGCATACACACACACACACACACACACACACACACACACACACACACATATATTTTCTTTTCAAGACAGGGTTTCTCTGTATAGCCCTGGCTGTTCTGTAACTCACTCTGTAGACTACACTGGTCCCAAACTCAGAAATCCACCTGCCTCTGCCTCCCAAGTGCTGAGATTAGATGCGTGTACCACCACTCCCGGCTAAAAATATATTCTTGTTGTCTATCACTTTTGACTCTCATGGCATCAACAGTATCCAGGTGTAGGGTACCAGGACATTTTGTAAGTGGGTGGGCACCAATATGTACTTTGCCCTCAGTGTCCCTTTCCGTAGAATCCCTTTGCAGCCACTTGCTTTATGTGCTCTGTATTCTGTGAGTTACCATAGAGGGCCTTGCAGAAGATGGAATCTGAAACTATGGTCATTAGGCAGCTCAAATTTACCTATTCCATGGTAGAAGTATTTCGGAAGTAGTCTTGGGTTCGACACAGTGGTTCAGAATTGTCCTATTCCATATGTGCACACCATGCATCCAGAATTTCTGGACTTCTGTTTGGTATCTCACTGTCTGCTATTTCCTTCAGTCCACCACAGTTCTCAAGTCTTTCTTGAGTCACAGGTGAGATAAGTAGTTCCAGGTTCCCAGGAATAGGAGGGACTGCCTTTTGTCTTTATTGTGCTATCTCCTGTTCCTGCCCCATCTCCAACTTAAACATAGGATGTTTTCTTTTGCTTTATGAACTTTTAGGAAAAGGATTTTATTTGCTAAATTTACCTAGTGCCACCTATATTGTTGTCTTTAGTTGTTATTTTTTGTTGTTGTTTTGTTTGGATATCATAGACTCACAGATCTTTAACAGGTGGGCTGCAACCCAGTTACAGGACGTTGAGCAGTGGGATAGGCAAGATTTGATATTTGCCTTACAAAACACAAACACTCTTCCTGCTGTGTGAAAGACAGTGTCTGAGTGAGCCTGGAAAAATAAAAAGCAAATGTAGCCTTGGAGTAACCCAGGGAACAGTTTTGGAGACCTGGCCAGGGCAAAGATGAGATGAGTTAGACTGTGATGGGATTTTGAAAGCAGAGCCAGGAGAATTTCCTTAGAAGTTAGATGCAGCCTGTGAAACAAAGACAGCAGGCCCACTGAACTGAAGGCTTATCCCAAAGAGTCTCTTTACCTTTAGATTCATTTCCAGTGCCAGTGTTAACACAGGGAAGGCATTGCAGTGTGCGATTGAAAGCTCCTGGTAGTGGGTCACATGATGAAAGCCATGGAGTCCCCAGGAATGCTCATCTGGGATGTACTCATCATCTCTCTGTGATAAGTGGACTCCAATTGTATGGATAATACATGTTCTTGAGGCAAAGTGGAATAATGCCAGAATGCAACCTACAACTTACAAACCTAGAGAACCTTTCACTCTGAGGTACTTGAAAAGGCTGGTTCTTCCTAGCATTCATATCCACCCCACGGGCACAAAAAACAACATTACCTGCTGCTAGAACCTGGTGGTTGATAGTACAAAATGCATTTGTTGAGGGTACCCAAGGGGGATAGACAGGAGGCTATTGTTATTTCAAAAGATAGAATAAGACAGTAAACAAACAGAAAACAGAAAGTATTTCAGGTCTGCCACCCACTGCTGAATCAGATGTACAGCAAGAAAGCTTGTTGGGAGGGTTTGAGTTGGAGAGGGGGATGGAGTGGAGAAATGACTACAAGATGTGAATAGGTACAGGCATATACAACAAAAACCTTCACCAACACAACTAGGGCTGCATTGTCCAACAAATTGCTCCACAAGCTTGGAGATTCTCTGTGCTTGCAGTGCTTCCTGTAGTGCATGATCTACATGGCATAAACAGAAAGCCTCACCAAAGAGCAGGCATACGGTGGCTTAACTCTTAGTTTCCTATAAGTATTTGTGAACATAGAGAATTTCAAGCTTGTGGAGCAGACCTCAGCATGTGCGGTCCCAAACAGTAATTTCTGTGACTGTAATGGACTCAGACTAGGAAAAGCTACAGCCAAATCACAGTACAATTGGAAATTGTGTTTGATACTCACCATTACAGTTTTTGTTTCATACCTTTGTAACACAAGTGTGCAGTTTGGGAAGGTTAGTTCTCCGTACTTGAAAGTATTGTAGGCTGGGACAGAGAAGACATGTGATCTGAATAGCTCAAACCTGAGCATTGTGGATGGTAATCAGGTAATTTGGTGACAGGTTAATGGGCTACTGCCTTAGTCTCCACTGCCAGTAAAGTTTGGATAACAGCAACAAGGAAGTTTACAGCTTATTAAATGTAGCAGTCAGTTTAATGTATGATTGGATGCTGCAGCAAGGTGGGGAAGAGTAGGACTCCAAGTCATTGTGTGACTGTGAAATTAGAGAATCCCAGGACAAGGCCAGGTTGGGTCAGCCTCCTAGTCCAAGCTTTGTGTTTGGTCCATACCATGGCCTGAATATATCACAAATCCTGCTCTACTGTGTTTAAAAGGGCCAAAATGGACCCTTCTTGTAAGTTGTATTCTGTGACTGTGCCAGGAGTTTGTCCACTGGGTTTTAATGATTGATCCTTTGGGGAGGAGGGAAACTGGCACTTTAATTATCCTCCCATGGTGGCGCCTTCCCTCTGATGTATGCGGTAAATGGATCATTGATGTGTCTTCTAAACTTGCATTGTTTACCATTTCATAATATTATGATGGTAAAATCTGTGTTCTTCTAGGAAGAAAGAAAGACAGGGCTTCTTCTCTGGGCTATACTGGGAAGAGGTCTGATCATTATGAGCATACTGGACACACAATTCTGCCTTCAAAAGCCCGGAGTGATGGTGGAAATACGGAGATGAGAGCTGTTCTCTGGAACCCATCAGTAAGACAGTAAGTTACCAGGCAGTCTGGTTAGTATAGTAGGTGACAGTCCCTGGGATTGGGCAATAACTTCACTTCTTCTTCCCTCGAGATCTCCTCTCACTGGGAAACTAGAGATCTGTTGCTCTATAGATCTGGAATAGAGGCTGATAAATCACAATTGTATCTGTGTTACCAGTGATGGTAGGGTGGATGCTTACAAGAATTTCTTAGCATTTACTGACACTCCCTATCCCTCTCATAGCACACCTTATGCTGGGCGACGTAGGAGTAGAGAGGAAGATCATGTGGAAGACCAAATCCACATCACAGTATGGAGAGATGACAAACCACAAGAGAGAGAAGTAGGGCAGGTCACAGAAGATGGAACACTGGAGAGCTGGTTCAAGGTCACGGTGAGTATCTTGGTGACATCTGCAATTAAACGTCTCTGAAATCCAAGAGAAGGAGGATCACAGTAAGAAAGACAAGTCAGTTACCTGGAGGGAGAAGTGTTACTGTGTGGAGAGCTCTAGATCTGTGTTTGGTACAAAACAAGGAACTGCGTCAGAGGTCCTGTGGAAGTTCTTTATAGAACGTCAGGAAAGAACATTTAGAGCTCTCCACCAAGATTTCATGGTGTCTTTCTTCTCTCTTGTTTCTTATTTATAAATTTAGGTTCCATGTGGGAGAAAGTGTGACAAGACACAGCTAATGGACTCAGTTCACAGCCTTTGCAGAGTGCCCTTCACACCAGTGGATGTAAGAGAGGATGGTGAAGCCAGCCGGGATGGCTTGGAGGATTGCCTGGGAGGCCAGGCTCAGTAGGGTTCAGTGGCCTCTGATGCTTTCACTTCTGCTTTTCCCTCTGTATAGTTCCATTGTGACAAACACCGGATCCAGTTCTTTGTCCAGGATGCTAGCATTGCCTCTGCATTGAAGGATGTCAGCTATAAGATATGTACTGAGGACTTCCAGAAGGTGTGTGCTGGAGGCATTCTCTGTACCTAGCCCTGACACACACCATGGAACAGGAGCATTATGTTTGGGAGTTCATGGTGTTCACTATGTCTCTCTTCCCCATAGATACCTATTTTTGTCAATCCCTCGGTTGCACCGTACTCTGTGCAGAATAGGTTCACAAAAGAACAAATGGAGCAGCTGAAGGTAAAGCAGTCTGAAGGCAGTGTGTGTATTCACTGCCCAGACCCAGGTCTCACCTCCCCATCCCCAACTCCATTGTGTTCCCAACGCCACAACCCATGACACTACAGAGTCACCCTTGTCACCTGTGTCTCTGCAGCTTGTTATGAAGAAAAGATATGATGTTTCCCAGCATGCTCTGTGCCTCAAAAAGCTCCGATTTGATCCAGGTATGGCTGATAGCAATATTGGTGGATCACAGATCCACCTAGGAAGAAGATATACGTATAGTATATGGAGAGGGGACTGTGCTGGGTCTGGTTTCAGACAGGGTCCTCTCTACCTTCTAATCCCTTTCTCTTCTCTTCCTGAAGATTTGATGAGTCACAACATAGACATGATTCTGAATCGAAGAAGCTGCATGGCTGCCACCCTTCAGATCATCCAAGAGGATTTTCCTAAGGTATTGGTTGATGTTTGTGTGGAGGGCCAGAAAGGATGGGGTGAAGTGCAAGTATGTCTCCAAGGCTCTCTGCAGTAAAGATCACTCTAACTTTTGCTCCCCAAAGCTGTTATCCTTGAACTTGAGCAGCAACAAACTGTTCCAGTTAGATAGCCTGTTTGATGTGGTAAAGAAGGCACCCCAACTCAAGATCCTGAACCTCTCCAAAAACATGGTAAGAAGAGGAAATTGTGGTTAAGGATGGATAGTAGTGTAGACTATGGTACTTGACAGCATTAGACAGACAAAACAAACCATGAGTGGGAGCAGGGAGGTATGGGTTCTGAACTTCTGATGGCTGTCTTTGCCCGGAACACCTTTACCAGCGCTCTCGTTTTCCTCAGCTAAGAACAGTGTGGGAGTTGGAGAAGATGAAAGGGCTGAAGCTGGAACAGCTGTGGCTAGAAGGGAACCCCTTGTGCAGCTCCTTCCGAGACCATTCTTCCTATGTAAGGTATAGATACCTGCCAACACCTCTTTCCCCCTGGTGGCCTGAGAGACTCTAGGAGGAGGCAGGCCTGGTCTTCTGGGAGCACTGCAGGGCCTGTGCACTGTCTCTGTCTCTGTACACTGGGCTTTGCTCACAGGCTTCCTTTGAGACGATCCTGTCTACCCCACCTCACCTAGCATGGGTTGTGTCTCACTTGTGAGTTTTCAGCCTCTTCCAGAAGGCCCTCCTGAGCATCTCAACAGCACCAGGCCTCCTTTCCAGTCCTGAGAGGAGCCTTTCTTCCGGATCTTGTTCCTGAATGGCCCTGTCATCTGTCCCACGATGCCCTAGATGTTGTCCTACCCCAGCTGAGGGCTGAGGTCCTAGGTGATGCTGACGTGGACATCACTTCCTCTAGACGACTGCTGGCATCTCTCTCTGTCTTCCTTTGGATCGGGGACCTCTGCTCTCTAGATCAGGAATCAAGGAGGGGGCCATGACTGGGGAGCCGAAGGCTTCCTGGAGCAGGAAGGGAAGGGAGAGGGCAGAAGAGGTTGAGGAGAAAGAAGCCCCTGGCTTCCTAGAAGCCTCCATCCCTCACTCCCTATGGACCAACCTTCCTTGCTCCTCATCCTACCTAGCATATAAGAGGAGCCTTGGGTAGTCTGAAACAAGCAACTTGATTCCTTGGAGAAGGAATCAAGAACAGCCATCATGCTGAGTTAGGGACTTACTATCACTTCTTCAGCTTCTGGAAAATGGTTCTTGCATCCAGGGAAGCTCTTAGTCCCCAGATCACTCAGAGAGCAGTAAGATTCTTCATGCCAGCCTCAGTAGCTTGCATGTTTTCAATGCTGCTTTGGGTCCCTAGGCTAGCCTGGCACATGTGAAGGAAAGGATAGCAGCAGGTGAACCCCTTTCTCCCCTGTTATTCCAACTCACTCCACCAGACAGAGCACCTTCTCATTTCTCTGTGTGTCTCTCACATATTTCCCTTGTGCCCCCACTCCCTTTCTGTCATCATCTACCACCCCACTGCTATCTCCTTTCGCCATCCTGATTCCTGACTCCTCCACCTTCATCTTCAGCATCTTGAAGAATCCTACACACCTTTCAAAGTAGCAGGGCCTTCTGTGGAGACTGAGGGAGAGGAGGGAAACAGGGAGTGGAGGAAGCCCTGGACACTGGGCTCTCAATGTGGTTTCTTATGGCCCTGGAGAGGGAGTCCGTATGATGTAGGTAGAAGCTACCCAGAGGTCTAGTGGTGGGGAACGGGCTGGAAGATAACTGGAGGGAAAACCAATGGTGGGGTAGAAGCAGGGGAGAAATAGTGCCCAAATCTGAACTGTCAATCATTTCTGTGGCTTTTGTTTTTTGAACAGTGCAGTCCTGGACTGTTTTCCGGAGTTGTTCTGCCTGGTATGTTCCTGCCTTCATCATTGTCTTGTCTTCCTCACATGATTAAGCTCCACACTTAATCCCAGCCCATTTGTATCTTGCCTAGATAATCTGTGCCCGGGACAGCTGTTCATTTTCAATGGCATAGATTCTAAATAAAGAAAAAAATAACTTGGATGTTGTTCCATAATTATACACACAAACCAAACACATGACTTGCATAGATCCACACATAGAAACACTCCTACAAACCACATATGATAGATGTTTACAATACCCCATAATTCAGACACCCACTATAATCTCAGAGCCCAGGGAGTTTCCTAGCCACCTTATACCTGGTCTCTGACTCAAGGTTACCCCCCCCCTTGGAGGTAATCATGGGTCATCTCCATGGATATCCAGGGATACCTCCCTAGCATGCATTCCAGACTCCTCTTCCTCATTTCCTCAGGATGGCAGGAAGTTATCGCTTCCAACTGTAATGGACATTGAAGAACCCCAGTCAACGAAGACCTGCAAGGTGGGGAAGTAGGACCAAGAGAGATTTATGCTGTTGCCTGTGAAGCTTAGTAGATGCATTGTCTAAAATGGCTTTGTATTCCAGGACATCTTTAAGGGTTCAGACGTGATAAAGAATCAAGTACAGCAATTTCTGAGGGAGTAAGTGTGCATGGGATCTTGAGGAAGGGAAGGGGTTGGGCCACCTTAGCACAGATCTGCTCAGAGGTCTTTTCAGGTCACATCTGGGGTCCTGACCACTAAAATAGCTCCTTTTACCTACTTCCACACTCCACAGGTATTACTTGATCTATGATTCAGAAGAGCGACAGAATCTCCTGAGCATTTACCATGACCAGGCCTGCTTCTCCCTAACCATTCCATTCAACCCTAGTGATCCAGATCTGTGAGTATCACACCTCACACTCTCTTCTGGAGTAGTGTGAAGCCACCTCCCACTCCCAGCACCAAGTAGACACAACTGACTCCCTGGAAACATCTGCACTGGCTGGACCCCTCCCCTAGGACTCTTTTTTTTTTCTAGGAATAGCATGTGTGGATACTTCAAGGATGAAAGGGATATGAAAAAGTCCAAGGAGTTCTGTAAGTGTGTGCTGTGGAAGACCTGGTAAAGTCCATGAACTCGGGGTGTGAGGGAGGTAATGATAGGACATGATAGACTTGGCTTTTTTCACTCCTCTGTAGACATTCAGAGGCAGCTGCTGAAGTACACAAAACAAGACATTGTCGACTATCTGAGGGCATTGCCCCAAACCCTGCATGCCTTCAGCTCTTTCCAAGTGAACATCTGTTTCCAGATGGTGAGCAATAGCTTCTGTATTGAGGCATGTTCCTACGTGGTTAGAAAGTTATACAGGACCCTAAGCCTGTCTGTGCCTTCTTCCCTGTCAGGAAACGATGCTCTGCTTCTCTGTTAGTGGGCTGTTCAAGGAAGGTGAGTGCTTATAGAATCCTCTCCCCAGATCCCTTCTTGCTTCCTGACCTGGATGTGCATCTCAGAGAACTCCCCCAGCTCCCCTCCTTGTGTGCCTTCCTGTGTGCTCTCCTGCCTGCAGACCACCCTGGTCTGTGCCTGTCTGCTGCACAGCTCCCGGGTGAGGGAGGGCATATGGGTTGCAGGGTTTGTTGGCTCTCATTCCAGATCCTTACTCTGACTTTGGGCCAGTTGCTTAGCCTCTCCATTTCCCAGTTTGTAAATGGTGTTAATTAGCCCCCCCCCAACTCACCCTAGACAGATGTGAATCACAGCCCAAGTGAACATTGGAAGTGATTTTTCACAGGGTCCAGAATGTGGCAGGCGATCCGCCAATATGAGTGGATTATCCTGCTCGTTGCCTGCCCCCATTTCCACCACAGACCCCTGACTCAAAGCCAGTAGTTGAGTGGTCCTGAGCCCTTTAAGCATAAGGCCCTGACTGAGGAATGTTTTGTGAGGGTGCAAAACTTGTGTAACTGTAATAAGGATGCTTCATTTTTTCTTGTTCTCAAAGTGGAGGGCAGCTCTAAGGAATGCGTTCGTGCCTTCATGCGGATCTTCATTGCTATCCTCAGCAGGAATTCAAAGTGAGTGCAGTATTGTGGGTGGAAATCCCAAAGAGGTGGATCCAAAGAACAATGTTGCCTAGCAGTTAAGATAACGGGCTCCAAGGTTGGAATACAAGTTTTCTTCCTGACCCTAATAGTCCCTGTCACCTTGGCCCAATTAACTGATCTCTTCAGGAGACTCTGATTTTTCCTCTAAAAATTGAAATGAGGGCAACCAGGTTCCTTTTCTCTCCTGTAGGAGAAGTGTATGGGGATTAAGTCTCCAAATCCAATGAAGCTGGCAGATAATTCCTCCCTAGGAGTAGGTAGGGGTGGTGTTCTCTGGGTACCAGGAAAAGATTTCTCTAGGCAAACTAAGGAGGCACATACTTGCTAAGTATCAGGGGTTAAAGAGGATCCTGTCTGGGGCCATGGGGTTATGGGTAGAGTTTCCACCTGTCCAGTTTTCTCACGGACTGATTTTCCTCCAGCCTGTGTATTGTGAATGACCAACTTTTTGTGTGGAATCCAAGCCCTGATGAGATCCTGGGTGCCTTTGCCATACCCTTGCCCACATCATGCTCCAGCTTCAAGCTTGTCCTTTCTCAAGAGCAGCAAAGAATGGTGCAGGCTTTCTCCACCCAATCAGGGATGAAACTTGAATGGTCTCAGAAGTAAGTTCATGCTACAAATGTGGACAGGATGGCTAGGGTTGGAAAAGAATAATGGAATCTCACACAATATGTAAAAAAATGAACTATTTATATTTTACATCTGACCTTTAAAAAATGAGTGTGGGGAGCACACTAAAAATATCATTTTGTAATAGTCTAGGTAAAGAATTTTTAAAGATAGTCCATGTTTTAAATGGCATTACATTCCACTTTGAAAATCCAAAGGAATTCATTACATTAAACCCCTAAAACTAATAAGTTTGGCACAGTTGCAGGATATAAGATTAATGTACAGAAATCAATTATACTTCTATATACCTGGAGTAAATAACCAAAGAGTGAATTTAGAAAAGCAAGACCATTTAGAACAGCATCCAAACAAATAAAACACTTCAGCACAAATGTAATAAAGGAGAGCAGGGAAATGTGGCAGTGTGTAAAATTGCTTTGCTGTACTTGTGTCTGGACTACACAAAACATGGATGGCCCTATGACCTCCACACATGCACCAATGTGCTCACACATCTGCACTCACTGGAACATGTGTCTGTGTGTGCTCACCTCCCCACACACAAACATCTAACCCCCACCCTGCAGCATACATGCAGCTCATACTCTCATGTCTGAAAAATGTCTTAAAAAATGAAAGATGATCCAAATAATGGAAAAGGATTTTTCCATGTTCACAGGTGTGACAATGCCAATATTGTCTAGAAAATGTTCTTGAAATTCTGCTCAGAGTGCCAAATTGTTTCTTTGCAAGAGACAATTGAGAGAGGAGGTCTAAAGATTTGACTTAGCACTTGGCACTGGGTACTTTTCCTGAGGACCTGGCTTCAGTTCCCACCACCAACACACCTTTTCCACAAAAAACTGCCATTCTGGTTCCAAGGTATCCAACACCCTTTTATAGCTGTGGTGGATACTTTCAGGCTACTGGTGCACAGATATGCACACAAGCAAAACACACACACACACACACACACACACACACACACACACACACACATACACACACACAATAACTTTAAATTTAAACAGTTTTCAGTTGACAAGGTGATCCTGAACTTCATGTGAAAATGTAGTAGGACCTATACTGCCACAAATGACATTGAATGTGAAGAACAAAATTAAAGGGGCCACACTTCCCAGTTTAAAACCCAGCTGCAATGCTACATTGAATAATACTGTTTGGTGCTTGCATTGGTGCCACAGGGTTAGGCACTCATAGTATTATTAACACTGATGGTTAGTTGATTACTTATTACCAAGACTGTCCCACCATCATGTTTCCCCAGAGATTAAGAGTATCTTTTGAATGCAGGGTACTGAGATAACTGGATGCTCACTTCAAAAACAGGGAATTTTGACTCCCTACACACTCATCCCCATAACCTGTGCCAACACTGACCATGCATAGACTGAGGATCCAAAACTTGTTATCCCAACTACAAAGCCCAAAGAACAAAACAGATATAGATCTTTATGGCCTTAAATGAGTCATCCAAGTATTTTCTGTGACACAAAAAACCCCAAGCAGCTAAAGAAAAGCTGACAAAGCATACTCTATCTCAAATCTGTGCATTACAGTTGTTGTCAGGGAAGCGCAAAGACACATGACAGAACGAAAGAAAGACATGCAGATCACATATCAGATAAGAACACAGGAAGAACACTGGTAAACAACAGAAAAAAAGGCTAACAACACAATTGAGAGTAAGAAAGGGATCTGAACAGATATTTGTTTCTATGAAGAAGATATGAAGTGGCCAGCAAGTACATATTTTTTTCTTCTTTATTATTAATTAGAGAAATGTGAATCAGAATGTCATGTTTCATCTTGAGTGTTACATTTATTGAATGCTTAGATTACCTAAGAGATGCTTAGATTACTAAATTACACACACACACAGGGTGACAGAGAGAGAGAGAGAGAGAGAGAGAGAGAGAGAGAGAGAGAGAGAGAGAGAGATACAACAAGACAGAGATAAACACAGGGAAAGAGACAGGGAGAGATATTGAGATTGGGAGAAGTGAGGGTGGGGTTTGTCATATCATTCCCCCAAAAGTTAAACATGAAGTTGCCACATGGTCTAATAATCCCACTATGAGATATAGGCTACAAAGAACAAAAACATATTTAGTTCAAAGCTTGTATGTTTATAGCACTGTTATTTATAGTTAGCAAACATCTCAACTGTTTCTCCAAGATGAATGAATAAATGAATATGCTACATATCACAATAAGATACTGTTCAGTCAGAAAAGTGAATATGGACCCTAAGTGTGGTCTGACATGTTCAAACTTGGAAATAATTGGACTAAGTGAATGAAGCCAGCTACCTAAGGCTGTTTTATTTGTTTAAGGTTGTTTATTAAAAATATTTAGGATGGGAAAATTGGTAACGATTGAAAGCACAGTAGACATTGCCAGTCACTGGGTGACACGGGAGATCAGGGACTGAGCTCCAGCTGTTAGAGAGTTTTCTTTTGCAGCAACAGAGCAAATTTGGAATTAGTTGGGGCTGGCAGAGAGTCTTGTGAATATACTAGAAAATGACTGAGAGACATGCACTTGAAATAGTAAACATCCTGAGATCTGTCATATATCTTAATTTTAAAACTATGGGAGGGCATTTTCTTTTTAATTCCCACTTCTTATTTTCTTAAGCTTCTCTTTAAAAAGAGGTGCAGGATATATATTCATTCCTCATAGGAATACCCTTATGTTTCTGCTTTGAATTCTCCTAGGTTCTACCAGGTTTGCCCCCACTGCTATTATGGGGCTAAATCTGACACATACATGTCCCAGAATAATGAATAGCATAGGTTATGTGGTGGCATTTGCAGTCAGTGAATGTTTCCTACAGTAGTATTGGAGGTCAGCTGTCCTTCTCCCACCTTAGGTGCCTTGAGGACAACAAGTGGGACTATTCCAAAGCTGCTGAAGTCTTCGCTATGCTCCAGGTGAGGTCTGGGAATCACAGATAGGTTGTCTCTGAGCATTCAGCAAGATGGAGTCTAGGTGAACAAGGGATGATACTCAGGGCACTGGGTGCATCTGACATCCTAAATGTATTGTTCCAGACCAAGAACAAGATCCCAAAGGAATTCTTCCAACAAATGGCTTAAAAACACACCGCTGGATGTCATCTTCTTGTCCACATTCTTGTTTTTCTCTTTCGTGCCCATGACCCTAGCAGTAAGCCCGGCTGACCACAAGGTCGAAGTTAACATGGAAGCCAGGCAACATAGCCCCCCCCCCCCAACACACACCTAGGTAACTTGCTCTGTGTATTTCTCCTGAGAAATGCCTGTTTCTTTCCATAATAAAAGTTACTTTGCACATTGTGCCCTGGATTCTTCTTTGCCTGTAGTAGCCATGAGCCAGAGGAGCCAGGACTGAAAGCTTTTACTTTGCACCTCCCTCCCCCTCTACTCCCCACACATCCACTTTCACCACATTCATTCCTGGGCATTCTGAGCCACATTCACAGGGCTTGCTTCTACGGACTGTGTGGTGGTGTGCATAAGAATGTCTCCCATAGGCTCATTTGTTTGGATGCTTAGTCATCAGGGAGTGGTACTACTCAGGAGAAAATTAGAAAGTGTGGCTGTTTTGGAGTAGATGTGGTCG
The DNA here is from genome assembly GCA_964023405.1 of Apodemus agrarius. Lineage (NCBI taxonomy): Eukaryota > Metazoa > Chordata > Mammalia > Rodentia > Muridae > Apodemus > Apodemus agrarius. Next base: position 95,481,032 of record OZ030010.1, on the reverse strand, counting down.
TGGATGAAGTATATCGCTGGTGGTAAGCTTTGAGGTTTCAAGAACCCAAGCCAGGTCCATTCTCTGTCTTCCTGTTGCTTGTGGTTCTGGATTTAGAACTCTAGGCTACTTCTCCAGCAGTATATCTGACTGAATGCTTCTATAGTTCCCAGTGTGATAGGAGAGGAGGTGCCTAGTCTTACTACAACTTGATATGCCATGGCTGATTGATATCATGAGAGGCCCACCATTTTCTGAAGAGAAAGGGAGGAGGAGTGGATGGGAGGGAGAGGGAAGGTGGGAGAGTGACTGGGAGAAGAAAAAGGAGGAGAAATGACTTTCCGGATGTGATAGACATACAGATAGGTAGGTGAAAGAAAATATGCTATTTGACTTCTGAGTCTAAGTTACTTTACTTAATGTAACATCATTTCCATTGACTTTCCTGCCAATGTAATGATTTTATTTTTCATTATGGCTGAAATTTTTCCATTGTGTATATATGCTACACTTTTTTTTCTGATTCCTTTGTTGATCACCATCTAGGCTGGCTCAGTTTCTTAACCATTGTGAATGGGGCAGTGATGAACATGATTGTGCAAGTGTGTCTGGAACAGTACCTAAGAGTTCATTGGATTTTATACCCAGATTTAATACTTTGGCCATTTGGTACCTCCAGTTTTAGGTATTGCAATCAGCATCCATATTGAATTCCCTAGTAAGCAGGTTACTTTCCACCCATCAGCAAGTAAGGGTTCCCTTTTGTCCACATCTACCCCAGCACTTGTACCCATTTGTTTCCTTAATAGTAGTCATTATGACTGGGATGAAAATGAATCTAAAAGCCATTTTAACTTGCTTTTCCATTAAGACTAAGGATATTGAATGAGTTTCTAAATGTTTATTGACCATTTGTAGTTTTTCATTTGAGATCTGTTTTGTTGATTGAAACATTTGGTTTGGGAAATTTGATTTTTGAAGTTCTCTAGATATACTAATATATTGACTGACCATGTGAAATATAGCTGACAAAGTATTTGTTCTGAAACCTGTCTATTCTATGGATATTTCTCATTGTGTGAAGGCAATTTTTAATTTTATGGAATCCTATTTGCTATTCCCAGTGTTACTTCATGTGATACTAGAACTCTTTTTAGAAACCATCTCTATCCTGATATTTTTCATCTAGGCAGTGCCAAAGTTTCAGGTATGTGTTCTTCCCATGGCTTGAAAACTTCTGTGAGGTTAAATTAAAGCATAATGAAGATGGGAATTTGAAAACAATATAGCATGGAGTCTGTAGAATGGTTAGTGCTTATTATTCTTATCCACAGTGAAAAACAGAAACAAGTGTGAAGGAATGAAATAAATGTATACTTTACAACTGAAATGAGGACTAGAGAGCTTAAGACTTAAAGCAGCATGCTAAAAACAATGCAGTGACCATTAAAAAGAATACCTGGGCACTGAAAGGATGGAAAAGGCAGCTCCAAGGCAGGATGCCTACCCCCACCAGCTACACATCCAGTTTGTGGAAGGAATGGGGCCTAATTAGTTTGGTGCTCCCATAAAGCAACTACATTCAGAAGCTAGTGTGGCTATGGCCCAAGGGAATGAGGGTCCATCCCAAATTGCAGCCAAACTTGGCAGTTTCTTTAACAGGGTCCTGTTATTGGAGAAAAGAAAGATGCAGCAATGTGGGGGTCATGGATTCTTCATCTGTGGCTTTAGAAAGTCACTGAGGCTAATACACATGAGATAAGATCAGAATCCCTGAGATTACAGTGAGTCATGTTGTGAAGCCGAAGCCCAGGTTGTTAGAGATGCTTGAACCATGTGACATCTATCAAGGCCAGCTGCATAGAGAGAGTGCTACAAGTCAAAGAGAGAGGTGTGTTTTATGGACAGCAAAAGCTAAAGGGTCAGAGCAATCTAAGGCCCTTGAGACTGAAGCTCCAGAACCAGACATAGGGCTCCAGGAATTGGTGTTTGTCCTGCTGTGTTTTGACCTTGCTTTGGTCCAGTCTTTGCTCATGACATCCCCAGTCCCCCTTTTTTTTGGAATGATAATGTATATTCCATGTCAGTGTTTCTTGGAAGTATGTAGCTTATTTTTGATTTTACAGAGAGTTAAAATTAAAAGATCATCTCGAGTCTCAAAGAGACAGTGGATTTGGACTTCTGAACACTGTTAATACCACTAAAGACTATTGGACCTTTTGAAGTTGGACTAATTGTTAGTGTGCTTTTCCTCGTGAGATGGCCATGAACATATGAGATGCAGGGGCAGAATGTGATGGTTTGTGTATCTGAACACTTGATCCCTTAACTGTTGACACTGTTTGGGGGAGTGCCAGTGGCCATCAGGTACTGAGATGGGGCGCAGATAGGTGAACCAGAGAACCTCTGACCATTAACTCTCTCTTATGTTCTGGGGGCCAGAAGCCATTAGCTGCCATTAGCTTCTGGCAGTTTAACTTTCTCTAAATATTCAGGGGCCAAAAGCTGATGGCTTCTGGCAATTAATTCCTGCTCACAGCAGCAGGGGAAATAGAAACTTAGTCACTTGGGTTCTTTTCTCTTTGATTCAGGAACCCATTGCTGTCCAGAAAAGAGGCTCTGAGTTCCTTAACTCTTCATAGGTCAAAAATAAAGAGGAAGGGAAAAGGAAGGAAAAGGAAAGGAAAAGAAAGGAAAAAAAACCCACAGGGACTTACATGTACTGTGTTAATCAGAAAAAGTCTACACCAACAATTGTTGTTGTTCTTAGTTTTTATACTTTTTCAGGATAATTGATCACATAGTTTTTAAAGCACTTTTGCATTCTATAAATTAATAGAAAGTTTAAGGCAGTAGTTTTATGTCATAGGTTGATAAGGCTTAAGGAGTTACAACCGAATTCTTTCTCTTACCATTAAGACTGATACCTGACTAAGCATTCGTTATTTGTTCTCTAGCCCCATACATTCATTATAAGTTTAAAGCAATAATTTTATATCATAAGTTAGTAAAATTTTGTTCAGAGATAAGTCATCTGCCTTGTGCCTTATTATTTTTGAACTCTTATATAGGTAGACTAGTCCATCACTTTCTGTGCTTGCACCTACAGTAAATTGCCCATTCCCAATTTATGTCCTTTAGTTAACAGGCAGTGGCTTCATTCCTAACCCAGAAGGAATGTTTTCCTTGATCAAAAATGTATTACAAGCCTGCTTTCTTTTACTAAGTTAATTAGCCCATTACACATGACAAGCTCTATTCAGATTTTTTTCTATAGGGAGCTTGAGATTACTTGTATCAATTTACAAATTCTATAAAGTTGTTACCAGGGATTATGACATCAATTTGTCTATACAGTCTTACTATAGAAAAGTACACTTTCATATTGATTCTTAAGGAAATCTGCCCAATAGAGTGGCCTGATGGCCAGGAATCACTAGGTCATGTAATAGTGGTGGGAAAGACATATCAGCAGCAAGAAGCAATCCTGGGATGAAGTCTCCGGGGCTTTGCCTCTTCAGAGTGTGCCCATCACAACCATGTAAATCGGTGGGTCATCTCCAGGAAACTCACTTGCTTGCCATAGTCTTTCCTAGGTGGCTTCTGACAGGGGAGGTTATATAACTTTTAGGAGGTAGAGCCTTGGTGGAAACAGTTTGTGGCTGGTATTGAAGGTTTATAGCCTCACTCCATTCCTGTTCTTTTTCTCTGCTTCCTGTTTATGGATGAATATGTAATCAACCAGTGTACTACTTTGTCAGCATGCCATATCTTCAATAACGTCACAGACTCTATCCTCTTAGAACTGTATGCCAAAATAAACCCTTTCTTCCTGAAGTTGCCTTTGGTCACATTATTTATTGCAGAAAGTGAAAAGTAATGCAAAATGCAATTGTGATCTAAGGAGATAAGACTCTAATCTGAGGTAGCAGAAAAATGTGGCAGAATCATACATGTGGCACTGTTTTTCACACATGGTATATAGGAGATTGAGGGGTTATGGAGTCTTGAACCATTGTATAGCTGAAACCAACAAACGTGTGGCAAATTTGATGTCTTAGTTTGGATTTTTATTGTAGTAACACAACACTGTGACCAAAAGCAAAGTATGGCAGAATAGTTATTTTCATCTTATAATGTCTACTTCATAATCCAGGGAAGTCAGGGCAGGAACAAAGGCAAGGATCTGGAGGCACAAAATAATACTCAAAATTAAGATGATCCTTCCCACAGTCATAAATGTAATCAAGATAATACTACAAGGCATGTTTATGAGCCCATCTCCCAAGTGATTCTAGAGTCTGTCAAGGTGACAATCAAACATCAAGCAATCTTCATCCTCCCTGTCACCTCCAGGAAGCTCTTCCAGCTCAATCAGCCCCTCCCACACAATGACATAATTACCCTCAAAATTCTGACTCAATATGGGATGTAGGGACTCAGCAGATCCAGCAGTGGTGACAGAATTGAGTGATCCCTTCTAAAACTGGTCTGTTGCCACCCTCTGTGTCCATGTATTGGGCTAGAAGCCGAGAGCCCAGACATAATGGTATAGCTCTGCCTTCCTGAAGGTATACTGAATGCACAATGGTATATCTCTGTCTTCCTGAAGGTTTCCTAAATGCACCTCAGACTCTACAAACACTGGTTCCTTCATGGCACCATGCTCTGAATTCTACTTGGGCCCTGCTAGTAGGTATGATCCCATGGGTACATTTTATCACACCTCTCCCAGAAACCTCTGAGTCCTCAGCCTGCACAGTCCAAATCGAATGGGCCCACACCCCTGCCTCTCCTCCCTCAGTGAGTGTACTAGTTCTGCAGGGAGTTTCATCTAGTGAGGAAAGACCCTACTGTGGGTCCATTTCTCTCCCTCTGGCTCTTGCACACTCACACAGGACGTGGGGCAAGGATCTCAGGCTATTTTCCTAGTTCCGTCATCAGATATCTATCTTCAGCAGGGAGGAAGAGAGGGTCATTCCTGCAGCAGATGGACCTAGGACAAGATGGCCCCAGGGACCTCCCAGAGTCATGTGCTGAGACCTACTTTGTGTCTTATGCCCAGCAGGGTGAGAGTACACTGTAGCCTTTCTTTCCCACTGACTATCTCACTATCTGAACATTCTAGGCTCCAGGCTTTGCTCTGGCCATTTGCCCAGGGCCAGCTCCCTGTCATCTCCTCTATCCACCACAAACGTCCTAGGTGGCCACCCCATCTTGAAGAGGCATGGTCTCAAAAGGGCTCTGTATAGGACCTTCATGGCTCCCTGCCATCTTCAGGACAAAGTGCAGAATACTCAGTTTCTGTTCCAGGTGTACTTTGGGTCTCTGACCACTGCTCAGATCCCCCAATCCCTTCGAAGGTAAGCTCTGGAACCATGGGGAGCTTCCTTTCCATTGGAACAGCAGACTGGCCAACATGACCCATCGGTTCATCCCTGGGTAAAATAGATTTCAGTCCTATGCTGTTTCCTTTATTCCTGAGTGTGCAGGAAGTGTTGAAGTAGCAGACGGAACCCCCTGCACAAAGGCAGAGTACCCTGTGATGGAGGCACACAGACAAATGAGAGAAAGGGCAGGTCATATACACATAAGGAAGGGTGAGGAATAGAGCTGGAACAGGCCATTTTGGCTAGTTGCTAGTGGTTCCAGGAGTCAGTCAGTTAAATTCTAGAGGCAAAGGGACCCCACTGAGAAGCTTATGAGCTAGGCAGCATGTACAAAGCACGAGGTAGCACTTTACTGCAGAGTCTCAGCGAGTCAGTGTAGTTAATGTGGGAGGGAGGATGGCGCTGCAGAAGTCATGCTCAGAACATGACAGGCTTCCTGGCAACAGCCTTGTGGACTGATCCAGAGAACTCAGACATTTCAAGATGTTACTACTGGTGCCTGGCACAGAATAATCCTTTCGAGAAGCTACTAGAAGTGCCTGGAACAGAATAATTCCTCCATGTGTATGCTTGCAAAGATGCCAGGCATTGTCCTCCCAAATTTCAAATAACACACAGTGGTCCAATCCTTGTGGAGCCCCCCCATCCCCACTTTACAGACAGATGTGAAACACAGGTGAAATAACCTGCCCAGAACACCATAGCTGGTCAAAAGTAGAGCCCCATCCATGGCTTTGTTCTCCATGAACAGTGACTTTCTCCTATAGAGCATGGACTTAGTTTGGTTAGAGTGACATCATAGTATTCACTAAAGCTTGGGGACCAGCCAGGATCTGACTGGGCAGAGGATCTAAATGTGCCTTGTCCCTACAAACATTGCTGTTGTGGGATTAACCTACCTATGCAGTCACTCACCACTTATGTATTCATACACACCAGGTAACTCACTTCAATTAGCTCATTCAGTAAATGCACTGTAGCCAGACTTATTTCTTAAGCTTTGCAGAAGATGCTGGAAAGTATCACTGATGTCCTCAAGTCTTTAGAAAAGACAAGTGAGAGAGAATCCCAGGGGTGGCCAAACTCAAGGGAGGCATCTCTTCTAGGCGTGCTCAGAGGGCACTCACATCTTCGGTGGGGTGACCACTCTCTCCACCTTTCAGACCACTGCTTTCATTCCCGTCACATGTGCCTTAGGGACACTACAGACCTGTAACTCCCCCCTCCCCGTTTCCTGTGCTCCATGTCCTGAATACAAGGGGAAGATGATGTGGCTGGCTGATATGACCTCACAAATTCATGTAGAGTGAATCAACTGGCTTGCCTGCCCACTTAGGACCTGAGGCTCTGCTGAACACTACTCCAGAGGCCTGCAGACAGGCAGGAAATAGTCAGAGTGCCTGGAGGTTCTCTTGGAGCCAAGGAGAGCTGGGAATGGGACTATGACCTAAAAAGGAAGGCAAGTACACTAAGTCCAAGTTCACATGACTCTGTTGAGTTCCAGGCACTCGGTGTATAAGAAGGTCAAAGGGAGCTCCACCACACTAAGTATATAGGCATGTCATTCCTTCCCTGTAGTAATGGTAATGTGGCAAGATATGGAGTAGTGACTGGACCCCACAGATGCTGGGCACTTCTCTCCTAGGAGTCTCTTGGCTTTATTTCATCCTGGAAGATCTGTGTGGTTCACAAACTGTGATCATGGTGGATAAAACTGTCATCTCATTTAAATGAGACTTCAAGATCCATGTGTCTAGGAGGCCAAGATGTCCTGACTTCTGCCCAGGAAGGGCAATGGGGGATGGGAGACCTAGAAGTAAGTGAGGATAGAGACTAGTGGATGGGGCAGCACAGCTAGACTGTGGAGTGCAGAGCAGGCTATGGCTTGCTCCTGGGCATAGATCCACCAGAGATCCCTTAATCACATCACTTCCTACAGACTGATCTTTACCTTCCTCACACATGATCTGCTGGCTCAGGTCTCTGACCAGAAGGGAGATGAGGAAATGCACTCAGGACCCCATTTTGGACTTCTCAGTTCAGATCCTGCACAGGGATCTGGATTTGTGTTCTCATGCTCTGTAGAACCTTGTTAAGGGTGACTAGTGAGTGGGGGATGGATGAGCAGAGCATTATTAAAGGTAGCTAGGTGAGTCAGGGATCGTATCCCTGGGTAACGGGTAGACCACGAGGCTTGCCACCAGCAGGGGTTTCCTGAGTCTTCTGCCCACGAGGAAGAGCGTCTTCCCATGTACAGCCCAGGCACAGTCAGCCTGATTCCTGTGGGGGAGGAAGGGGCAAGTGCTGGGAAGGAATCGCAGGGTTCCCATGGGCTGCAGATGCAGTAAGTTGCTTTGTTGACCCCTAGGTCCCCAGGGATGAGCCTTCTTGGCTAGGTCCAAATGTGTCACCCTGATTCACATGCTGCAACTTCTGTCAATGCTCACGATCAGTTCCCATAATGCATCCTGCATAGAGGCTCAACTTATTGATCAGAATATCCGAGATGGAGTGACAAATAGAGAAACTCACACCCATACCACAGTCCTGTTGCTGGGTATCCTTGGGATGCAAATTCAGCCTCACTGAATGGTAGTTTCCCAGGACTGAAAGTCTCCTGTGCTTCCAGGGTGATTTGATGGTTTCCTGAGCTAAAGGAACACCTGGTCAAAAGGAAAAACAGAACCAAATAAGAACAGCTTCAGGACTGGGCGGACAAGCCTGTCTGCTGAGAAGGAGGCAATGAGACTCGCTCATCAGACCCCTCCGGTGTCAGTGGGTACCATCCACCCTACTCCATGTTATTTTCTCAAAAATATTTGAAATTTTAAAACTCTTATGAATATGGGTGTTTTACCCCAGGTTTTAGACGGTGTTTAAAGTACCAGACATGCTTTTCCTTCTGTGAAGTGGTTCACCAATCATTTAAACCCCAGCCCTAGCCTAAGGCTTACAGAACTCTGCAGAAGGAGTGGAAAGAATCCCAGGGATGTGAAATGTTATCTTCAGGCCATCACGCAGACAGTTTGAACATGAGCTCACTCACAGCAGCTGTGGTTGCCTTCACTGTCCTGGTACAAAGCTGGGCCTGCCAACAGCAAAGCAGAGAATGAGGAACTCCTTGAGGGGGCTCTGCCCCTCATTGGTGAACGTTGGCCAACTGGAAGATTCCAGGACTGGGCACTGGTTGCTAGGGTTTTGTACCAGAGAATGAGCATGCCCGGTATTAATGGGTAGTGCCAAACCTCTGACCGCACAGAGAGTTCGGGTCAACATCAGAGGTTTTGTCCTGAAATATAACTAAAGGGCATGCATGAGCGTGGGAAAGAGACCTGTCAGGAGGAGGGTGGGAAAGGGGGGGGTGGAGACAAGAGAGGGCAGGGGATCAGAGTACACAGATTATACTATGACTGAATGTAAACTGAATATATTATGAACCTGAATGAAAGTATCAAAGAACAAATCTAACCACTGAAAATACAGAGTAAAAATTCTCAAGTGGGACCTAGAAGAGTTGTTTGAATCCCGTGTGAGCTTCGTCTCTTTTGGAGAGGACTCCTGTCACAGGTGGCTTGGTCTGCAAAGGGGCTGGGAAAGAACTACACATGGTCAGGCTACACACATAGCCCAGCCACCTCCCCAGAACTTGCCCACAACCAGGGGAAGTGTTTTCACTTACAACACTCATCGGAACTCTGGAGAACATCGGGAGCAAAGGCTTTTAGTTTTCATGACCCAGAATCCCCACAGCCCTACAGACAACCCAACAATGACTGTCGCTGAGTATCTGCAGTCCCAAGCTCAACAAGCAGTTCCTCTGAGCACATCTGTCTGTTCTCCCCAGACTGCCTGGACAAAGCAATGAAACTGCTCGATGCTCAGGAAAAACCCTCACATTTCAAAGGCATGGGCAACTCAGAGCATTGGATACAGACCCCCAGGGAGAGGGACTGAGCAAGCACTGGCTCATTTTCCTTGGAGAATCTTTTGAAGCTCCTGGTGAGCTGTTGGGGAACAGGTGGGAGGATACCCCTTACTTGCATTCTGATGGGAGGTACAGCTGTAGCTGCCACAGACCCTCATGTTTGGGGGGTTCCTCTTGAGGGAGGGAGGAGATAGCAGCAGACTGTCCCAGGCAGGATGCAGCCAGGGAACTCCTGTGGCCTTCTATAGGGATTCATTCCCAAACAGTGGCCTTCTAGAAAACTCCTTAACAGAGAAAAACTATTAAGAGGAGACATTCACAGAATTTTGAACAGTCAAAACATCTTCTACCTTCTGAATACATCCACAAGTAACAATGTACAAATGATCCACATATCAACACATAACTTCAGCTCGATCCTGACTTCACTTGCGATAGAGTTTTAAGGACACATTACTTCTGATTTGGAGAAACAAAGAGTGTACTAGAAACCCCGTTGCAGAAGGTCGAGGGAGGTGCTGCTGTGGATACATGCTGTACAGAAACCCTATTGAGTCCGGGGAGCCGGCATGATAACAAAGCCTGGGGCACGATAATTGTATACAGTGGAGGACACTTGGGTGCCCAGGGAGAGAAGGACTTTAATGAATGGCACCACTGTCAACTAAAGGTACTTGGACTAACAGGACAAATTCATTTGAAAGGATTATTTAAGGGGACCAAGGAGGGATCTTCGTAGTGGGGACAGGTGGGGCAAGTAAGGAAGTGGGAAGAGACACTGAAGTGTGGAGGGACCACTGTAGCAGAAGAGGCTCATTGTAGTGGGAGGGGCTTATGTAAGGTGGGGTCAGTGGCCTAGGCTGCTGCTGTGATCCTGAGCTCCAAGGGCTTCCCAGCTGGAGGCAGTTTTCCTCTTATAGACAGGAGTGGGGATAGTTAAAGGAACAGTGTGCAGACATTGGAAACAGGGATCCCAGGACAGTATAGAAGAAGGGCATGCTTCCCTAGGGAAGCCTCTTCTCAGGGGGCGTTGGGGGTGCTGCTCTCAGGATCCAGTGATCCCCTTCTCAAGCCTGGAAGGAGACATGGCTCAGAGTTCAGCTCTCAGGCATTTTCTTCTGATGACACAGTGTGAAGGAGCGCTTCAGCTCATCCTCAGGGACTCTAAGTATAAGTATTTGCAGGGTCTCGGTCTAGTGTTACATCAAGCGAGAGGGGTTAACATTTGGCTGTGAGTCACAAGGGGAAAGTCTTTGTAGTCAGTTTTTGGCAGAACACAGAGTAGGGGTAGTGTAACATCTCCTGTTTCCCAAGAGTCCTAGGTGCAGGTTAAGTCAAGTATAATGGGAAAACAGCATAGATATTCGAAGGAGAGAAATGGATCTGAATTTCCTGGTGTATCTCAAACAAATTACTGCAGGTTACAGGATGTACATAGCAAATGAAACTTCACACTGACTATACTTTGTAATAGGGGAGTCCCTTATAAGCTAAGAGAGTGAAAGGTTTCTATATGTGGCAGAATACCAAGAACCCATAAAGGAAACTGGTGGGAGTAATGACAAATGAATTTATATTCTTACACGGAAGTCTGAGAAAGTGGCAGAAAGGAAATTAAAAGCCAAGATAGGAAGCGGGCAAAGAGAGAACTTGCATTGTTCACACCATGAAGAAGACTGCTGTTTCTGACATACAACACAGCTGTGGGCAAGATACACATCTGATAGAGGAGATGTGGTGATTAACGCCTACAAGAACCACACTTGGCAGACTAAGAAAGGCAGGAAGATCAAGAGCTTCTAGCTAGCTTGGGTGACAGTGTGACCTTCTTGGGAAGGAACGTGCTAGGCAAAAAGGAACAAACAAGCAGCCAAGTGCCACAAAGAGAAACCTGGAAAAGCAGGTGGCCTCTGAATGTATCAAACAGGTGAAGACAGATACATGGTTTCCAGCTGCTGGAGAGTGACATTCTTCCCATATGGTCCCCTCTACCCCAAGTCTGCTCACTCTGCCTATCTTTGCAGAGGACTCTGCTCACTCATGCAGACCGCATATGCAATAATGGCCCAGCTCCTGTGGAAGACAGACTTCTGCTACAGGAAGTATTCAAGATATAACCAAAGGACAGTGTTCAAAAGGTCACCAAAGGGCAGAGTGTCCAAAAGGTAACCAAAGGGCACGGGTAATGTTCTTTTGGCCATGTCCTCTCAAGTTTACCTGAGGCAGAAATGTAACTCCAACACTTTGAATAGCAAGGCAGGGGATCATGTCTTTACAGAAATGGGAAGAACACGAGACCAAGAGGGCCCCCTGGTGTCACTAGTGATAGTATAATGTCGATGTGTCCAGGCAGCTGCGGATTTAATCAAGAGTCAGCCACATAGTGCGTCCCTGGGTAATCATCCTAAAGCACCTTTGAAGCTTGCTACATCCCTTCGTGTTGTGCCTACTGGAAGGTGTGGTTTCAGAATTCCCAGCAGCATACAAATAAATGTACCGTGTGACCTTGATCCAGCTATTCCACTCCTTGGCAGGCATGTGCCCAAAGGATTCCACATCCCACTCCACAGATATTTGCTCAGCCATGTTCCTTACCGCTTGATTCACAATCTCTACGTCACGGTAACAACCTAAATGTCCTTCTGCAGATGCAAGGACGATGATGATTTGATACTTGCACGTAAGCACTGAGAACTGTTTAGCTGGCAAGAAAAATGAAATCATGAATCGTGCAGACAGATGGTCTGAACTAGAAGAGGCATTGGGCGAAGTAGGCCAGACCTAGAAAAACAAATGCCACAGGTTCCCAATAATCTGTGCTTCCTAACTCTAGAGCTTCAGATGTGAGTGTATATCTTGGAGTAACCATAGAAACCATGACAGTATAGAAACCATGACACCATAGGGCTGAACAGTATAAAGCACCATAGGGCTGAACATGTGATATGAAGAGGAAACTGGAACAAATGGTGTGGCTGACAGGGGGAGCAGACATAAACGGCAATAAGGACATTGGAGACACCCACAGAGAACCTATTATTTCATATTTACATAAATAACACACACATATGAGCACACCAAACATTTTTTCAATAGAATCTGGCAAGTGGGATGATAGCCGAGTGGCATGACAATGCCTCACACAAGAGCCACAGACGAGGCATGTGAAACGTCCTCTTGAGTGTTTTCTCAGAGGACTCCAGGAGACTTCCACAAACAGTATGAGTTATTTTCACTGTCTCTGTTTGCCTCCCAGAATTTAAACAAAGTCCATACTGTTGAAGACACCAGGCACTTTGGACATAGGGTTTCGAGGACTCAAACTAGGTCCGACTGAAAACGCCCTTCTTTGGGTCTAGCTTACACAGTATCATGGTGCTGTGCATGTAGCCAAGTGAGGAGAGCAATCAATAGCAATCAATACCCAGCCCTGTTGCTTGTGAATCTTAACAATGACCAGCATTTTCCTAAATATGCAATAGTGGCATTTAAATCCTGGGGAGAAGCAGCAACTGGACTTATGGCTTGATCAATAGGAGACAAATCATATCCGGTGCTATAGACCTAGCCGACTATGTGTGTCTAGGAGGCCGTGCATCATACAGGAGAACATGCGACTGACACCTTCTCGACCCAGTGTGATTGCTCACTGCTTTCCAAATCCTTATAGCCACAGACTTGTGTTGCTATCACTACTCATTACATAAATCGTCAGTTCAGGAGATGGCAGCGAAAGAGATGGCCCAGCAGCTCAGTGCACTGAAGCTCTCCCAGAAGGCCTCTCTATTCCATTCCTGAGCTCCAGCTCTGTGGGATTGCAGCAACAGGGGATCTGCTGCTCTCTACTGGCACGTTTGGGAACTGCATGCCCGTGCACAGAGCGCACAGACCTTGATTCAAGCCTAACACCCATGCACATAAAAAGACAAAACAAAAACAATCCTAAAATAATTTTAAAATGAGACTTCTTTTTCTTTCATGCAGAGACCATTGCTGAAATCCACAATGGTTCAAATGCAGAGAACAACTGATTGTGGGTGCCCAGGCCAAACTGATACATCCTCATACAACACAGCCCTAATACACCAGGCACAGAGACCATAGTGGAAGAGGAGGCAGAAAGTTTAAGATAGCAGGGAGTTCTGGTACAAGATTGGGACTTCTCTCTATGTCATGTCAGCTTCACCCATGACAACACTGAAAACACTCAGCAGGTAAGAGGCTATCAATTTTCAAGGGGAATGGAGGTGACAGGACAGGGGTTGGAGAGAGGAGTGGGGGGTGGTGCCATTATCCTTTAATTAAAAGGATTTAAAGAGCTAAGTACGAGCAGCGGAGCCAGGCATAGAGAACACAAACTTTTGCTGTGAAGCCACAGGCAATGGCAGTCCCAACTAACTAGCTGTTAGTAATCAAAAACACAGGATGTGCATGGCAGGCAGCAGTTAACAAGAAGCATGGGTTATTCCAAAGAGCCACTGATCTTCCACTGTTTCTGCATGTAAGAGTTTCAGTTCTACCAGATGGGCAAAGAGGTCTCTCCCTTGGATTTGTTGGGGAGCCTGGGGTAGCTGGATCAGAGAATCAGAGAAGAGAGGCTGCACAGAGTGGAGATACAGAAATGCACAATGCCTTGAGACCTCCAATCTCGGTATGTAATGGAAGTCATCATGTGGTCTACAGAGAACATCCCTGATGTCCCTCAGTACTGAGAATTGCCCACCACTACAGCAGCCAAGTGTATAAATACAGTCTGGAAGTTGTGCGGACTCAACCAGAAGGTGGACAGGAAGAGGAGACCTCTAGCCCCCAGAGCAAGAGACACCATATATCCATGCCAACACGACTTAAAACTGGACTTGAGGAGAGCCAAGCTCATTCAGCAGCCTGGGGACACTTCAACAAATTCTGCATGGGACAGAGCAGCAGCCATAGCCTCTAGTCAGAAAAAAATTTGTTTGTAGAGATTCACTATACTGTGACTCATGCTAGGGGAAGGGATCTTTCTGTCAACAGATATACACTAGAGATATGGGAACCAAGGAAACCACAGAGAAGAAGCAGCTACCAATAGATTAGATATAAAACCAAGTGTGCAGAACCTAGCAAACCAGATGTCCACAGTGCATGGCTGGATGGAGACTGTCAGCAGACAGAAACAATATCCTAATGGGAACAACATGAGAATTTCACTGTAAAGTTCAAGGTCGTTTATGGGCCGATGATCAGGCTCCAAATCCAAGAATCACAGAGGCTGGTGGGTGATGCTGTGGTTGCCCAACAAGCAAGAATCCAAGTGTTGTATATCCGTCTACACAAAGGAAAAGGAAAGAGCTACTAGACATAATAGGTGAAGAGCATTACAAACCACTCCATTTGTAACAGAGGGGGAAAGGAAAAGTTAGAGATTTTTGGGAGTGGGGTGAAGAAGCCTAGCGGACCTGTCATAGAGCACTGCGTTCACCATCGCAGTCCTGCGAGTGGAGAAGACGAAAATTACTGGGAAAGCATGCCCATGTCAGGGGCGTGTGTGTGTGTGTGTGTGTGTGTGTGTGTGTGTGTGTGTGTGCATGCGCACACACATGTGTGAGTTTTCCCTCTTCTAAGACACCATTTCATTATGTAGCCTAAGATGGCTTCAACAAACAATCCTCTTGCCCTAGGCTTCAGAGGGCTGGGATTGGGATTACTTGCATGTAGCACCATATCCAATTGACATAATTATACAGTGAACGGAATTGTCCTTACGTTTTTATTATTTGAGAGTTTCAACATTGCATTTGTGCGTATCCACTCTTTAGTCCCTTCTTAGACCACTTCCTATGACATTGCCACCACTCAGGTCCAAATCTCCTGTCTTCTCTTCCTCTCTCCCTCTCTCCCTCCCTCCCTCCTTCCATCTATTCCTTCCTTCCTTCCTTCCTTCCTTCCTTCCTTCCTTCCTTCCTTCCTTCTTTCTTTCTTTCTTTCTTTCTTTGTTTCTTTCTTTCTAGACAGGGTTTCTCTGCGTAGTCCTGGCTGTCCTGGATCTCTGTAGACCAGGCTGACCTCGAACTCAGAAATCTGCTCTGCCTCCCAAGTGTTGGGACTAAAGGCGTGCGCCACCACCGCCTGGCTCTTTCTTTCTTTCTTTCTCTCCCTTCCTTCCTTCCTTCCTTCCTTCCTTCCTTCCTTCCTTCCTTCCTTCCTTCCTTCCTTCCTTCCTTCCTTGCTTTCTACAATCCATTGAGTCCAAGTGCTTAGTAAATTCCAGTGGCTTGAGACTGTCCCCTGGAGCATAGGCAACTTATGAGGGGCTACAGCCTAAACTGAATTGAGTCTACCTCCCCAGAAACCATCAACAACTGCTAATAGCTCCTCACCCAGTGGTGGTACTAAAGAGTCTACCCTTGAGCTAGAAATGCTGAAGCTAGCTTTAGCTTGTGCAGGCAACAATAGATGTTGTGAGTTAAGGAATACAACAGACTTCTGATGTTTCCTAGGCAGTATTTAGGACCATAAACATATTTTGCAGACACAAGTGTAAGGAAGGGGTTACAAAAAAAAGCGTGTTTCATTATGAACTCCCTGAGGGAGACAGGGAGGGAAGGAGAGAGAGAGGGGGAGAGAGAGAGAGAGAGAGAGAGAGAGAGAGAGAGAGAGAGAGAGAGAGAGAGAGAGAGAGAGATGCTATAGGGACACATGGCCTGGATTTCTGAATTCTGATAGGGGGAGGATAGCTAGATCATAAAACATACAAAAATTTATAACCATGTACACAAACTTCATACATACATATACATGGAGAATGAGAGTCTTTCTCAAGCAAAAGTTGGGAGAATTCTTTCCCAGGTATTCTACTTAGTTGCTGCTGTAGATTTAATGTAGTCCAGCCATTTGAGAGTGTCTCACTGTGGAAGTGCCCAGATCAGATTGCCCTGTAGCAATCTGTAGTAGATTGTCTGTGAAAAATGATCTTGATTACTGATTGGTGGGGAGGACCCTACCCACTGGGAAAGGTTCCATCCCACAGGTGGTTCTGTTCTGCCCTGCATCAAACATGCCGCAGCTGGAGGAGAAATCGGCAAGCCGGTATGCAGTATCATCCATACTGTCTGCTTTACTTGCTCCCTCCTGCCTTGAGACCTGCCCCCTGACCTTCCTCCATGAGGAATTGCAGCCTGGGCCTATAGGATGAAATGGACACCTTCCGGCCCTGGCTGGTTTTGGTCAGTGTCTCTTCACAGCACCAACAAGCAAATTAGAATACCCAAGAAGGCCCTCTTTAAGAATATTGGGAAAAGTTCTCTAGACAGAAGGGATACTAAATAGAAACTTAGATCTCAACAAGAAAAAGATCCATGGGAAATGGAATAGAAGACGTTAAAACAAACTAACACAGTAACTTAACTGCACTGAAGAATAATTAAAACTTAAAGTGGAAGCAATGGAGACTTGCTCTGTTTGTATCTATGACAGTTGTTCCTCTGGTTCCATCTTTTCCATCCTCTGTTCCATCTTTTCCAGGGATTGTAAGTGGGGAGTTGAGGTTCAGTGCGGAGACTCAAATAGAAGTGCAGGCAAACAATCATTGCTTGGGTAACACAGGTAACTATTAGGAGGTGTGGTCTTTTTGGAATAGGTATGGTCTTGTTGGAGGAAGTGTGTCACCAGGTGGGCAGGCTGTGAGGTTTCCTAGTGCTCAGGCTCCACCCAGTGTAGAGTGAGAGTCCCCTCCTGGCTGCCTGCAGAAGACAATCTCCTGTTGCTGCTTTCAGAATGGGGCCTAAGAGTCCCAGGCTGCGGAAGAAGCTTGCCCAGAAATGCAGACTTCAGTGCACTGCAGGCTTGTGCAGTTGCAGGTCTCCATGAATGAATAAATAACCATAGGGTGCCTCACCTGGAGGGCAGGTATAACACCAGCTCGGACATCAGAGGGAAAATACTCCAGGGTGTGGCACCCAGAAGTGCAGGTGCCACAGGCATCACACTGGGATGCGTGTAAGTGCCAGCAGTCCTCATTGGCATGAGCAGGCATATCAAGGAATGTGGCTTGCAAGTGCAGATGCAGCATCATGTTTGACATTACCTGTTAGGTGCTCCAGGGAGATTTGCATGGGAGCACAGGGGCAGGTGACAGGCTCAGCTGCCAGGACAGATGCACCAGTGGTGATCATATGGGACTGAGCTGCACCAGGGACATTCCTTTGTGAGTGCAGGAGAATCAGAGAGCTTCTTGGAAATTCAGATGCTCCAAGAATACTTATTTTAGTTTGGGTTTTATTGCTGTGAAAACACACTTTGACCAAGGCAACTGTCATAAAGAAAATATTTTAACTGGAGCTGTCTTAGAGTTTCAGAAGTTCAGTCCATTATCATCATGGCAGGAAGCATGGCAGCATGCAGGCAGACCTGGTGTTGGAGGGTCCAAGAGTTCTACATCTTGATCCAGAGGAGACTGTCTTCTGCAGGCAGTCAGGAGGAGGCTCCTATTCCCCACTGGGCAGGGCCTGAGCACCAGGAGACCTCAAAGACTGTCTACCTGGTGACACATACTTCCTCCATGTAGGCCTCACCAATGATAAGAAAGCCACAGCTCCTAATAGGGCCAAGAACATTCAAACCACCACAATCCTCAATTGAGAACTCAGGTACATCAGCTATTCTCATCTCTGCATTGGAGTACTGACAGCGTCTGTGCTGCCACTATAGCAAGTATCGGGCGTAGGCCTGGGGGATTAACATAAAACACAGACACGGGTCATTCAGTAAGGAGAATGCCAAAACTTTACTGAGAGACCAGCAATATATACACTAGAAGTCAGGGAAAACAACAGAAAAAAAACCAATTATAGCCATAGGTCAGGCATCTGGGAAGTCCCATGCGTGAAGGCAGGAATCATGGATCCCACTGGATCACGGGATGTTTTGCTCTCCAGAAACCCATGCAAACAGCTCAGCTGGGGGCGTTGAGCCAAGCTCACAGGTTCCCAACAGAGTACAGCAAGAAGTCTCATCTGTGCATGCGAGTACAGCAAGAAGGCATTGGTGCAGCAGGAGCCTCACCTGAGAGTCCAAGTGCCCCATGGACTCGATGATTTCATGCAACACACAGGATCACATCTGGAAGTGGCCGCATGTCTGAGAATATCAAATCAATCTGAAGAATATAAGAGAGAACTGTATGGAAAGTCCGGCAGTGTGTGACATGGCAGAGACTGGAAGTCTACCCAGGAGACCCATTCTCTGGACAGCAGGTATAACAGAGTGAGCTGCATTTGCACCAGACCAGTCTCCCCTGAGTATTAAGCTGCAGCATGGGAATTCATCTGAGGGTCACCAGCACAAAGGTTACTAGCCACTTTGAAGTCTGCATATGCCAGGGGTCATCACCCAGAACGGAAGATGCACCAGAGTCTCATCTGAAAGTTCAATAGCCATGCAGATATGGCATCAGGATTCCTTTGCAAGTACAAGGCAACTAGGGAGACCACCTGCAGATGCAGGTGCCACGGAGCTTCTTATTCCTTAGCTCACGAGGGGTGATCCTGAGGTGTGTGTGTGTGTGTGTGTGTGTGTGTGTGTGTGTGTGTGATTTTGGGGTGCTCAGATAAGGATGTATGAATGAGAATAAAGCTCATTTAGAACAGGTATGCAAGGGCAGTTGATCTGAAAGTTAAGATTCTGGAGACTCACTGTAGAGAAAAGGTCCAACAATGTGCCTGGCCTGGAAGGGCAGATGCAATAAGGAGTCCCTTCATACCTCAGAGCATATGGGCACCAGGAGGTCTCACATGGAACTACAGTTGTATTTCTTGATCTCACCTGGTAGTGCATATCCATCAGCGAATTTCACCTAGAAAGCTGAGACAGGCCAAGTTCACTCACTTATTGTCCCTGGTACCCAGATTCAGCAGTGAAAGTGCAGCATCATCAGCAAGACGGACAGGGGACTCTGTTGCACAAAGGAATCTGATCTGGAAAAAAGTTCCTTGTGGAATCTGACCAATTCCAGCAGAAGCAGCAGGGTCTCCTTCCTTGAAGGACAGGAACAAAGGAAGGTCAGCTAGCCTAGGGTTTCTCGCTGCTGGTGCATGTGCACCAGGACTACTGCCAAGGAAGTTCCAGTGCCTCAGGGAATCTCAAGGTTAGTACAAGGAGACTTGAGGGAGAGTGCTATGCAGCAGAACCGGTCATGCAGAAGTTCAGAGGATTAAACTGGGAGTGCAGTAGCAGCATGACCTCTCACCCTAAAGAGCCTGGTCCTTAGGGAGCATCTCCTGGGAGCAGAGGTACACTAGAGTGACTTCCCCTAAAGCAAAGGTGTACTGGACTGTCATGTCTCAAGGTGCACATGCACCAAGGAATCAAATGGCATAGCGACTCTCATGTGGCCATGCTGAGTCAGCTGAAGGTCTCATCAGGAAGAGACACCCCACCAAGGACTCTCATATAGAGGTGTTTGTGTTTCAGTGGGACTCAGCCACCAAGAGCTGTGCAACAGAGACTCAGGAATGCAAACACACCAAGGAGAGTAGCACTGAAATGTGTATGCACTGGACAGTCTCCATGGGGATTTGAAGTGTTTTTGGAAGTCATTCTCACCTGGAATTAGAAGGGAAGTAGTCTCTCCTAATGGAACCAGAGACTACTCTCATTAGCCTCCCCTCAGGGGTCAAATGACCCTTGGAGGGCTGGAAAATCTGCCTCATCAGATGCTGAGAACTTCAAAGAAAGTGTTGCCAGTTTAATCAGAGGAACCCAGGAGAGTCATCTGTTAGTACTAGGGGACACAAAGGTCTTACTCAAGGGAAGGGACACTGTGGGTCTATCTACTGGGGAAGTGCAGGATGTCAGGGAATCTCACTTAGGAGACCAGGCACACGGGAGAGTCTTATCTGGGAATGAAGGTGGACAACCCTTGTTTACCTGAGCTTGCCTATACCAGGACATCCACCCCAGAAACACTTGTGTAAGGGAGGCACTAGCATTGTGCACCACTGGGGATTCCCATCTGAGAATCCATCTGGACTACCCTTGATTACCTGAGTTCATCAGGACATCCTCCCCCTCCCCACTGAAGCACCAGTGCAAGAGAGGGAGTTCAGGTACACTAGAGGCGGTACTTCCCGTTGACAGCTACACCCAGATGTCAGCATCTGCATTCTGAGGTCATTCCTCTGATCCTCTGTGAATCACTTTGTCAGCCTGCCAGCTGACTTACTCATCCCTGGGGACATCCTCTCTAAGTCCATCATCCCCCTGTCTCCTAACTTGGCTTGTGTTTACTGGCTCCAGTGGATGGGAACAGTGAGAAGGGGACACTGTGAACAGCACTCCTGTCCATGTGGGACATAAGGGCAGGAGATGGCCAGCCACTGATACCAATGTCACTTACTGTTAGGGCATCTATCCTCATCGTGTGGCATTTCCCTCTCTTTTATTTAATAATTTGAGCTCGTAAATATCTCTTTTGGCAGCACAAATGGAAGAGAAGACTAGTTTGAAAATTATTAGAAAAATAAGAATAAGAAGAGTTGCTCCTGTAGCCATGGCAATGACAATAATCTAATGTATCCAACTTATAGGGTTTAGAGACCACAGACTAGAACTAAAAGACTGAGCCAAAATCCTCTTAATTAACTGATGCATCATGTGCTTTGCTCATAGTCGAAATTTGAGTTATAAATTGAGCCATATCATGAGCAATATTATTATTATTTTAAAATTCCCAACAAATGATTCTTGATAAGAGTCCAATTGTGTTGTTTATCATAGATTAATGGTGTTACATATATATCGAAAGCTGGCATGACATCTGGTAGAAAGCTGAATCTTAATATTTTTTATCTCTTGCCTTAATTTTAAGACTATAACATTTAAAGCATTAAGCCTTTTTTCTAATTTTTATCTATAATTTGTTGCTTTATTAGCAACAAGGAAACATAATAATATATAGAACATTTTACCAGAAATATAATTTTATACAATTAGTAAGTCTATATGTATAGCAATTAATTATACAATGTAAGGAAAACACATTTAAGAGTCTGTAGTTGTTATAAGCTGCCATCAACTTTATAGCCTCTTCTGTCAGAATTCGTGGTCCCCTTGAGCTTTTTGTAGTCCTGTCTCTGTCCTCTGTCTCTTATATTTTTTATATCAAAAAAATTGTTCTCTTGACAACATTGGCCACAGAAGTCAGTCTGGGATTTGGACTGTGAAGTCAGCCTTCTGTGGGAAAAGCAGAACATATACCCTCCCTTTGGAGGAATTAGCGCCTGTCTCTTTAAGAAAACTTTTTTGATTTAGCCAAGCCCACAGCCGCTTGGCTCTTGGCTTTATTTTTGCCTCCGCACGAATTAATTGTGGCCAGCAAAAAGCTGTATGTTTGTATGAATTCGCCAAGATATCTTCTTGGTTAGGAACCCATGTCCTGTTTTAATTAAATAGTTGGATCTTTTTGATCCGCATTAGCCAGTTTTAAATTGACTGTCAGCCACTGTGCGCTTGCACGCACCTTTGTTGACATTGTTGTCATTACTGTCTCTTTAAGAGGTCAAAACCCACGTACTCGCCGCTTGAATCTTTGTGTATAGCCAGCAGCGCAGAGTGTGGGTCATTGGTAAATTATTAAGTTGGAACATTAAGCATATATATTATAATATAAATTAGAAATATGAGTATTATTTATTTGTAATAATTGATTAAGTCCTCTAGAATTAATACCATACCATTATGTGGTAGGGATAAGAATCGAGGACATTTAAGAATAAATCTTTATAATTTGATGAGCATAAAAAATATATAATTATTTTTAGGCCACTATATTTTGATATAAAAATTATATAGTCTGTCTGTGATATAAACTTTATGTGCCTTGTCTTAAGAGGTCTTTGTTTAGGTACCTTTTTAAAGATTAACTATATCAAATATATAGAAGATAGTTATTTAAACAACATATTTTTAACTTGAATTATATTTGTATAAGCAATTGCAAAAATTAAGAATTAGAACAATTTTTAGCAATTGTAAACAATGAGCCTTATATATATGTTATTAATATATAAATAAAAGCTTGATTTAATATTTTAAAAGTAGCCATTAGAGCACTTAAGTTATTTGTGCTGATGTAGGGGGAACTTCAAGGAATAAACATGTGATCTAATTATATAAACTTTATTCCCATAGTTCTTATAATTTATTTGAGACACATGTATAGAAATATATCAAAGTAACTTGTAATAAATTATCTTTTGGATAGCAACTATTAATTTTGTCTAAAAAGGCCTACCATACAATAGATTTGTAATAATTAATAATAATCTGATTGTAGTTTGAAGCAAGGAAAAATGTCCTCATTAGGCTCTTAAAACATTTTTTAAACACCTTTATAACATATTAACATCTCAATTGAAAGATGTAATACTTTATTTAGAGAGGAAAAAAGGTGATTTTATATTAATATTTTCTTTGCCAAAGAATGGCAATGAACTATTATTATTTTTTTAAATTAACTTATAGAAGCAGATGCTTTTATAATTATTAGAATATAAGGCAAAAAATAACCCTTTTTTAAATAATATATTTATTAGATCATGTCTAATGACTTATAAGCCAATACCCTATATAGTCAAGACATGTAAAATATATTTATACCTGTAATATCAATTATAAATAAGAATAAAACGATTATATGAATCTTATAAACTTAAACCAAACAAATATTTTCTTTTTTAGCTCTAATTTTGAGAGACTAAAAGGCACATTGAACGAAAAATCACAATTGTAGAGATCTTCCTATAAAAAAAAAACCATTAATCCACTTAATTTGAGGCTGTTGGCCTCCTTTTAAAACAACTTTTTTCTTAACTATGTTTAACTCTAGCTGAGTATGGGACAACTCAAATCAGCCCTTGCCATGTAAATTGTAGCTATATTAAGAGATAGATGGCCTATAGATGAAATTTTTATTACTTTTTCTTTAACGTGGAACAATTAGACAGTCACTCGCACATAAGTCATTCGCACAACGCCATGGACAAGACATACATACATGTAGACATTTGGTGCACCAATAATAGACATTGACATAGAGAAGCATGCTCCATTTTCCTTTTCTCTTTTTATGTTTCTAGAACTCTTTTTTTTTGTTTTTGTTTTTTACTCTTTTTATTTTGTTTAAGTTTGGGCCTGAAAGACTGTCCCTGCCTTAATTTTTTAGTTTTTCCCTTTTTATTTATTTTTTATTTATTTATAAATTTTTATATGAAAGGTGTTCCATCTTTGTGGAACCTGAATCTATATTCATTATCTTAATGCTTGCCTTATTGACATAGAGGGCAAGCTCCTGGGGGAGCACCTCTTATATTGGGGTCCCCCTTACTCCTTCCTGGACATTGTCTTTGCACATGTCCTTTATTTCCACACTTATAAGTGAGGCTGGAGGAGTCTCTTTCTCCTCCACGTATTTGCTTAATACTGGCACTGAATTTCCATCCTTTCCTAGCTACAGCATAGGCCATATTTTGTTCTATGACTAGTGAGACATCCCTGCAGGGGTCATAGCCCTGCATGGTCTCTGTCTTTCTGACTGAAAGAAACATTTGTTCCTGTTTTGACTCAGTTTGCCCCATGATGCCACAAGATTTCTTGCACTTAACCAATTTAATCTCTACTGGCAGAATCCGGAATTCCTCACAAGAGCTGACCCGTACCTTGGGAAAAGAGAGAGAAAGAAAGAGAAAGAGAGAAAGAAAAGGATTACCTGCTTCAGGTCCCTGTTCCAGGCGCCAGCTGTTACAGACCACACTCTCTCATGGTTGGGGCTAGGATTCTTTCATGAAGCAGGAAGGCACGGTTCCAGGCGAAATGGCAAACAGAACACCAGGACACAGAAGTATTTTGGTATCTCCATGTATTTGGTGTCTGAGTGCATCTTGTTGCAGTCAGCCAGGGGATTTTAAACATGAGATATTTACATATCAAAGGATGTATCCAGTACAGCAGGCACAAAAGACAATTAGCAATAACCATTTGCCATGAGGAAGTGTAAAAAGCCATAGGTAACATTTGTAAAGGGGACTTCAAAGACCTTAATGAGATTCTGTGAGTAACCTAATTATCACCTGGCCCTCTCTGAGGGAACCTGGGATCATAGTGCTAAGTCAGTTTCACAATGTTAGAGCCACTCTCATCAGCATAGCCATAAAAGTTTACATTTTGTTGGGAGATCAATGTAAGTATGTAAACTACTAAGCAAAGTGATGCCGCCTAGAACTGAGGTTTTTTGGCCAGTATTGTAGTTCAAAGAACTAACATTTTTGCCTGGTTACTTATAGCTCAGGCTACCAGAAATTCCTGCGAAATAGATTAAAGGAAAGTCACAAAGGCAAGGCTGCCCTGAGATTAGAGCTCAGAATCCTCTCCAGCCAGGGAATCCCACAGTGATATACCCTCGGGACTGCGTGAGTTTTACTCAGAGGACCGCCTCTATTGTACAAGGCCTTTACCTGTGGAAATTAATCACAGTGTCCACCGAGACCCTGTGCTTTACCTGTGGAAATTCACAGTGCCCACTGAGGATCGTGCGGCAGGTATCCTGCAGGGAAGCATCATCCAGTCACTGCCTGACAGTGTAAGCCTATGGTCCTGGAATCTATGTATTTGAAGGAGCACAGTACATAGTGTCAGGTGTCCTCCAAACAGAAAGGACTGAGACTCATTGTTTATGGGGACCTTCCTTTCTAGGAATGTTCTAGGGGTTAAGACTATGTTACATACATATTATATGGTCCATCCGGCAGTGCCCATCCTTACCAGAGTGAAGATCTGCTTGTGTACAAATATCTAAGGGGTATGCCCAGGTGTATGTGACATCCTTACCACACCGAACATTTTGTGATACCCTCACTGTTCCCAAAGTGATGAAGCTTGTTTTTCTCTTCTTTCATTTTTTTTCTTTCTTTATTTTATGAGAAGAGGTTTCTCAAAGTAGCCTTGTCTGTTCTAGAACTTGCACTGTAGAACAAGTTGGCCCTGAACTCAGAGATCTGCCCGCCTCCTTATCCTAAGTGCTAGGATTAAAGGCATGGACTACCATCACCTGACCCTAAGCCTTTTTTATTTCTCTACTGATTTTTTTCATATAAACCCATTCAGTGATTTCTTCCCAGGCCTGGTATATTCATGTCAGGTGAAAACACAAGTTAACGCACCTTCCTGGGTTGACCCTACACAGAAAGCTCTAGAAATCTGTTACATTATGTTCTGATTAGCTTTCTGACAACTTGACACAGCTAGAATCAACAGAGATGAAGAGACCTCAGTTGAGACCATGTTTCCATAATATCAGACTTTAGGGAACCCTGTGAGATATTTTCTTCATTAATGACTGATGTGGGGGTGCCTAGACAACTGTGAGTTATTCTAGCCTTGGCTAGCTGTTCTCAGGATTTAGAAGAAAGTAGATTGAGCTAGCCTGTGAGCAGCGTATTTTCGGGGTTCAAGAATCACTGCAGGTCAAGGATCAAATAGTATGCAAAGGGAAAGAGCTTTTATTCTGCAGAAATTACTAGAATGCAGGGGTCAACCATCCATCGAAATAGTGACCTCAGACAATGACAAGCCCGCCTTTTTATAGGAAACTAGGAGAACTGTAGCAAAGTTCAGGTAATCTAATACTTCATTGCTGGGTACAGGGCAAGTTACATGGGTCAGTTTCTGGACGGCTGCTAAGTTAGTATCACTCCACTTGGTGAGGATTTGGGGGCATTCTAGGGACAGTCTCGGCTCTGGCCTCCTTATTTTCCTGGGCCAGATATCCCAGGGACTGACTCAGCTCTGAGCTTATCCTCCCTTTGTCAGAGCTATCAATGATTAATGGCCCATTGTCAGTAGCTCCCTCTGGGGAGCCCAATCTGTTTCCCTGGGAAACCTAAAGTTTTTCACCTTCAAGGTTTTTATTTTTAGGGGACTTCTCAATTCCTCCATACCCCTGGTCTAGTTTCTGCCTCCAGGTTCCCTCTTTGTTTGAATGTCTATTCTGACATCCTCAGTGAAGTACTATAATCAGGAAGGGTAAGTTGAAATTAACCCTTTCTTCACCAAGCTGCTTTTGACCATGGTGTCCCATCACAGTTAGAGAAACCTAAATGAGGTATATGACCATAGACACTTCTCAACCACACTGTGCTTGTGTATATGGCCGACAGGCAGCTCAGCCCCTTTCATATTCAGGGCAGCTGTGTGGACCTCTGAACAAGGAAGGCTGCAGATGTTGGTGTCTGTGGTACTCCTGTGTTCCATGCTGTGGTCACTATCATTAACCCAGCAGAGTGCCAGACTGGATACCATGCACCACCAGAAATCTTTGAGATGTAGCGGGGTTGGATTGCTCCGAGTGCAGGATCATCTGTAGACCAAGAACCAGGAGAATACATATCATAGTATACACCTTTCTGAGTCATGTCTCAGTCTTCAGTTGTGAAGGCACAACCTACATTCATACCCATACCATTAAAATAAAATAAGTTAACATGAACCTGGGAAAATGCCAACAGTTTCTTTGGAACATTTATCATCTGCTAAAGAAACATTACTTACAGTGATCAAAGGGCAAATTCCTACAATATGAGGGAAGATCTGTAAAGAGAATCTCTTATGTACTTGTGTAGAAACATCACCTCTCAGTAAAAAGTCTAGGCCCAATGAGCTGACACAGGATTGGAAGTTAAGACATCTGTTAGAGAGATTGGGATTCTGGGATACAATCAGGCATAGCAGGAGATTCACCTGAAACTCTGCAGAAGATGGTCTCAGCTGAAGATTTACTTCAAACTATACAGAAGATGGTTTCGGGAATCTAAAGAGAGGTTACTAACCACATGGCAGGACTTAGAATCTATTAAACAGGATACTTGAGTTAAGAGAAAGCTATAAGGTTTTTGGCTTAGGTAACTATTTGTAAATAAATTGAGTCTCACAGTGATTATTTTGGGAACTTGGATGTGGGTAGAAAAGGCTGAGGCTACATAGATCTGCAGGCAGTGGTCACTCTCTCTTTGAACATTACTGTGGAATGCCACCTCTGTTAAATCCTCTGCTTCAGGAAATAACATCTAAAATAGACAATGAAAGAAGACAGAACTAATGGGCAGGAGACACACCATCTCCACACACAATACACCTATCTTAGAAAAGGCAAAAATAATGCTGATATATGTCATTCATATATATATATATATACACACACACACACACACACACATATATATGTATATGTATAATCTGTCTTCCTGGCTTTCAGATGATCATCTTCTTACTGTGGTCTCATTTGTCAGGGAATGAGCAGAGGTATAGAGAGAGGACTCCCTGTGTCTTACTAACTATAAACAATTACTGCAGCAGATCAGCATCCCAACCTGATACTTATATAAAGGTAATCAGAACCATAAAGGCCACATCTCCAAACACAATCACATTGGCTTTTGATGCATTAGTACATGGATGCTTATGTAATATAATCAGGCCAAAATTATGAAAAGATAGGTGATTTTTGTTGCATGAATATATACCTTTTAAAATAATGATGCTACCAGTCTCCCATTCCCCACTCAGATATTTGAAAGGACCAATTACTTGTGGGCAGTGGTGCAGGAGGTAACAGAATGTATAAATCACAGCTAATGTCAATGATAGGCCATCTTTGTAAACAATTCCTTTAAGAATTATTCCCTCCTCCTTTAAATATGCCAATATGTAAGAGGGCCTGGAAATTTAGCTTCTTCCTTAACAGCTGTGAGATTTCATCCTCATTTCCTGTCTGTCTTCAGTGAAGGGAAGTCAGCCAAACAGCCGGCTAGTCTGCCTGCATTTCAGCATGGGTTCTATTGAACCCTGCATACACCCTGAGCTCATTACACAGAAAATAGAGCTGATTGTTGTTAAAAACAGCATTGTCACTAGAAGGCAACACAACAGCAAAGCCTCTTTCAAGACAGCTTGCACTGGCACTTTGCCACCAGGGCTGTGTAGAGCATTAATGAGGTCTTTTCTTCACCCAGACCATAGAGGGAGCACCTGCCAGGAGAGAAAGAACAAAAGGCCTGTGAATTGTTCAAGCACACCAGTCCTTATGTGAAGGACTGCTTTGAGAGCCACAAGCACAGTCCTTCACATGTAGCTAAGACTGGGTCTTGATCAGAACAATCATCAGCCCTCATCTGCATGAAGAGCAGCTGTATTGATCAAATAATCAGGCCCATCTCCAAATGCATCTCCCTAGGGAGTCTCATCTGGCCATTAAGATGCTTCAGGGACTCTCACATGGAAGTTTAAATGTGTTCCTGAATCCTGAGCCAGCTGTTGGCAGTACAAGGAAGCCTTGCCTGGAAGTCGAGCTGCAGAATGGAGTCTCACATCCACAGTGCATGGAGTCTCTGATGCTGTAAATGAAGCATCACCAGGGGGTCAGTTTGGGAAAGAATTTAGTTAAATCAGACAGGCTTTACAGGCTATTTCAGGTTGTAAACATGCACAAAAATGGCCCATTTGGAAGTTCGCAGGCACCACAATGACCCATGCAGCCCCAGATGCTCTGCTGATCCTGATAGCCAAAGGCAGTAAACAGACATGGTGCAGGTCCACCTGAGCTTGTAGAGTTTTAGGTCGGTGCATGCAGTCAGACACTGTCCAGGGCAGAGCACAGATAGTAACAATTTGGAGCTTCTATAGAGTTAAAGTAATTTGGGTGCAGGAAGTGGCCACATGTACCAGCCTCAGCCCCACATGTGAACTATGACAGCCAAGTGGTGCAAAGATCATCTTCCTGAGAAGATTACAAGAGAAATGCTACATGCTGACGTTAGAGTCAGCCCCATCCAGCACAAGACAGCACAGAGGGCTATCAATCACAGATCACATTCCTCTTCCTTTTTGGCCATATATCCCTGACATAGTTTTCACAAGGAGCCATCTGGAGTCCTGACTGAGAGGCAAGTACCTTTTTGGTGCTCTGCTGGCTTTATTAGCATCCATAAGACCATGTGTCAAATCTCCAGCTCTTTCACTGAAATGCATTATATGACATTGATTGCCTGACCTCCTTACTTCTAGAACATAGTCCGGCTTTCTCAAAGTCCTGAAGAAACTAGCTCCCCATATATGTCATTCTCCTCCCTATGACAACTACACAGAGCAGCAGCATTCATGGACCTTGTGTTTCATACTCTCAGCTCAAAAATGTTTGGGTTGTCGCATGATAAATATGTCTCCAGGGACAAGTAGACCATAGTCTGTGCCTCAGATCCTGGCACCTGAATGATGCCTATAACTGATGTGAATGAGCTGTAGCATCTAGGAGGATCTTTGGACTTCATTCATAACAGTTTGTATAGTGGCTTCTTTTTCTCATGACTCAACCATGAAGAGAGAAGCCTTCACATGCCAGAGAATCCCACTAACTGGTGTGTTTTGGAAAACGGTGCCTCCGCACCCATATTTACACAGGATCATATACATGTTTACACACAGACATGATCACATACATAGGTACACACACATGAACACACATGTACACATGCATATAGTGCAGTTCTCTGTTGACTTGGAAAGTGACAAGACACAATGTCCCCAGTGAAATCTGACTGCTTTTTCTTTGGCAATTACTTATAGTGCATGCCAAGGGCTCTGAGAAGGGACACAGTTCTTTCTAGATCCCCCTTTCTCTTCAAGACCAATTTCTGCTGCCCAGATATGTGGTCAGATCTCTCACTATTTAAAACACTGAATCTTAGAGTTGTTTCCAGCAGTTCAGGTGGCCATGAGTTCTGCTGTGTGCAAGGCTGGTCTCATGTAGGATCCTGCTAGAAAATCACTTGTATTACCTTGAGGCACATGCAAATGCTCTGTGACTCTGGATGAATATGAGTAAGTGAATTCCTTTGTAGAGCAATGCTGGGAGCTTCTGGGCCTGCAGCAGGTTGAAAGAGTACAGAGTGTAAGACTCTGGGTGGCTTTTCAAACTGAGGATCTCCAGATGTTCTAGTTCTCTGACTATACTGAAATGCTGATGATAACTTCTTTTTTTTCTTTAACAATGTGTTTATTTTCTTTCTTTTATTTGATATGTTCTTTATTTACATTTCAAATGATTTACCCTTTCCAGCATCCCCCTCCCTGAAAGTCCCATAAGCCCTCTTCACTCCCCCTGTTCCCCATTCCACCCATTTCTACTTCCTTGTCCTGGTATTCCCCTATACTGATGCACTGAGCCTTTCCAGGACCAGGGGTCACTCCTTCATTCTTCTTGGGCATCATTTGATATGTGAATTGTGTCTTGGGTATTCCAAGCTACTAGGCTAATATCTGCTTATCAGTGAGTGCATACCATGAGTGTTCTTTTGTGACTGGGTTACCTCACTTAGTATGATGTTCTCCAGTTCCATCCATTTGTCTAAGAATTTCATGAATTCATTGTTTTTAATAGCTGAATAGTACTCCATTGTGTATATATACCACATTTTCTGTATCTATTCCTCCTTTGAGGGACATCTGGGTTCTTTCCAGCATCTGGCTATTATAAATAGGGCTGCTATGAGCACAGTGAAGCATGTATCTTTATTACATGCTGGGGAATCCTCTGGGTATATGCCCAGGAGTGGTATAATGGGGTCCTCTGTTAGTATCTTGCCCAGTTTTCTGAGGAAGCACCAGACAGATTTCCAGAGTGGTTGTACCAGCTTTCAATCCCACCAGCAGTGGAGGAGTGTTCCTCTTTCTCCACATCCTGAGTCCTAAAAACTTTCTTGCTCTTTCTGAGGATTAAAAGCTGCGGGCTTAGGTGATTAACACCTATAGTTTAACATAGGGAGATTAAGCAATGTGGCCTTTGTTCTATCTCTGCAGGAACTGCATGGCTCTAACTTTCAGCCTGCTAGTAGAAGTGGCAGGGAAAAAAAGGACACATTGAGATGTGATTACAGCATTTATTACTAAGTTGTAAAACGTTTCCTATGAAAGCTCTCTAAGAAAAAGGGGCCAAAATGGAATGAACAAAAAAGAGTGATAAGGGAAAATACTTCTTCATACTCCTCTCTTTGTATCTTTTAGAATACATGACCACATAGTACAAGTTTATCCCAAGATTACACATGAAATTCTAATCATAAATTGAAATAGAAGTTTACAACAGAGAATGTTACATGCATATCCACTAGATTAGGAGTAATTATCTGACCATCCATTACCTGTCATGGCTCCACAGGTTTACTGAGCGTTAAAAAACAAAATGAAGTTATTAGTGAAGTTTTGTATAGATAAACTCAGTCAATAGTTTATCTTCTATCCTAGCATCTATAATGAGTGATTAATTTCCTTGGTTAATTGACTGTTGGTTAATTGCTTTACACCCTCTTGAAATGTGCACTGAGTAGTAGAAAGTCTGGTTCCTGTCTAGAAGCAGTAAACTGGTGACACATGGGAGACTGACAGAGGTCTTATTACAATTTTGATTATCAGAAAAGATAGAATAGTAACAGAAAAAGCATAATATATGCAACAATAACAGGAAAAGAATATTAATAGAAGGAATCTTTCCTAAAATGATTTGGTCCTGGGTCTTGCTTAGCAGAGCTTCATTGTAGATATTAACCTAACACAAAGTCAGTTAGGGAGGATCACCTGCTAGTTATTAGTGTGTTGGCTCCAGACAGAGCAAATTGATGGTGACTAAAAGAAACGGATGTGGCAGTGGAGAACAACAGGTCTTTTGAGAGCAGAGAGGAGAAACAGCTCCCCTGAATGGGAGAGGGTCTGTTTTCCAGTGAGGAATGTTAAAATTATAGTCCAGAAAACCAGAGAGATCTCAGAGTTCAGATCAAGGCCATATGTAAGATCATGAAGGAGAGTCAACTGGAAGATCAAGTGAACCATGGACATACATCTGGAATAGTATATGGGCCAGAGAGTCTGACCTTATGAATGTGGTTATAGCATCAAGGCTTCTGTAGACGTGAAGGTGCCACATAATTTTAATAGCTAAAATAACACCAGTGGTTTGACCTACATTGTAGGCAGATGTTGTACCATTCTTGGAATTTCTAGGACTTACTGTAGATTTCCCTGAAGAGCATGGTCATGCCCACATGATCTATTAGCCCATTTGAAATAATGTTTGCAGGAGAGGGCAATATTTTTGCTCTCACCCAAATCTTCTGCTAGATATGATGTTTTAGGCAATTCAGAATCCCATACATCACTGACTCCATATGTCCCAGGACCAGCAATAATTTTTAGATCATTTACCCTGAGTTTTTCATCATTTCAGAGTCCAGCATTTCAGTTCCTCATTTTGTAACGGACTGATTATGCAGTAGGAATTCATACCTAATTACTTTTACATCCTCTCTAATATATGAATAAATACAAAACAATACCCTGTGGTAGTTATGTCCCTAAAATCATTTAGGTGCTGGGCAAGGACCTCAAAGCTGGGCAAGGTCTGACTGCTCCTGAATAAAGGGTTCTACACCCTAGCATACTTTCAGACCTTAAAAGACAATGACGTGTATGGAGACAGATGAAATTGTGTTTCTGCAAGACCATCATCCAAGGGTGGATTTGTTGCAAAGAAGATAAAATTGGAGTACCAGTTCAGTCTGCAAGCTCAAATGACTAAAATGTGATCATGACTAACATAATGAGATAACTGATTTGGTACATGGTAATCTAGAGAGTAAATTCCAAAGGTTTTCACTGACAAACCTGGTGGGCACTGGTGTGGTTTCAACCCAATTACATAGATCTTATAACAGAGATGAGACATGCAACTTTATCAGAATTGTCAGAAATACACACATGGAGTTTTACCTTGATGTGATGATATCTTTCCAACATCCCAAGGAAGGGGAAATGAAATGTACATTTATGGAGAGACAGGATGAGACTGGAGCACAACAATTAAAGGGGTGGGGTGAAGGGCTTATGGTAGGGAAAACTAGCATTAAGAGTCAATCAAAGTCTACTATGGAAACCTACTATTGTAGAAGTTTCTAAAATATATATAGACATGAAACAAATTTAAATGGAGTCATCAAAATAATGGAAGAGGTAATGCCTTAACTAGTTATCTTATATCAAGGGAAACATCCAGTACCAAAAATGGATCATATCTAGTTAAGGTTTTAGCCAAAGATTCCATGGGTATGTAAAACAACCAAGGATATTGTCAAAGGTAGTAAATGTTCTCCACAATCTGATAGGAAATCCCAAACTGTTAGGTCCAGCAGGTGTCTAACTAGAATATTTTAGTCTACTGTTAGTGTTCACCATAAGTACTCTGCTTTCTACCAGAGGGGAAATGTAACTACCAACCCATCTCTAAATCCTGAAATTAACAACAGTAACCTTCCTACATTATATATTTGTACAATAGTGTGGGAACACCCAACTGTTCTCTGATTGGAATTAATGTCCACTCCACAAGATAGAAGTTGTGATAGTTTATAAATGCTTGGCCCTGGGAGTGGCATCATTGGGAGGTGTGGCCTTGTTGGTACATGTGTATCAGTGTGGACATGGGTTTTAGGACCTTTATGCTAGCTGCCTGGAAACCAATATTCTGCTAGCAGCCTTCAGATGGAGATATAGAACTCTCAGATCAGTCTGCACCATGCCTGTCTGGATGCTGCCATGTTCTCACCTTGATGGTAATGGACTGAACCTTTGAATATGTAAGCCAGCCCCAATTAAATGTTGTCCTTATAAGAGTTGCCTTGTTCCTGGTGTCTGTTCACAGCAGTAAAACCCTAAGACAGAAGTCATGAATGGCAATGCCTGAGTACCCAAGAACCTGCAACTAGAAAAACCATAAGCCAAGGGGGAAATCAAATACTACAATTCTAAAGAAACATAGCAATAAAATGACTCCTAAGAACATTCTGCTATACATGTAGATAAGAGCCTCAATTTTCATTGAAGATGCTTCCTATTGCATTGAATGATTTTACATTCAGAGATATTAATGTCAGCCAGAGTATATGTTTATATAGTCTTCTTAGCATACTTTAAAATGTAGTACAGCTTTTTATTACTTCCCTAATCACTACTTTCTGCTTATTGGTTGAATCTAGCATATGATTTAAATTGTGAACTTGTGTTCCTCACATGAATCTGGGCCTTTTACTTTGAACTTTTACTCAGCCACTAACACAAAGGTAGAAAAAGAAAATAAGAGCCTCTCTGGCCAGGCTTCCTTCACTGTTTTTCAGGTTTTTATACTCCCTCCATGTGTCCCAGTTTTGAGAGTTGGTTCTGATAAGTGAATCAATAGGATGCAAAGAAGAGTTACACATCTGTATCTACAACAACAATAACAACAACAACAACAACAACAAAAAACATGGGTTAATCACCAGGTGGCCTGATGTCATTCCAACCCCTGGAAATGAAGCAGAGTCGGCTTCAACAATTGCAGAGTTGCCTTGGTAGGCAGAGAGCAAATGCCTGTCCCAGGAGGGATACATTTCACAACTCTGTGAACTGGAGGTAGGAATTCTGGAGTTGCTCTGGCTGGCAGGCCAAGACTGGCCTTTCATTTCCTGTTCTTTTCCTTCCTTTTCACTTTTCCCTCCACCCTTTCTTGCCTTTTTTTTTTCCTGCCGCACAACCTCGGTGGACACTGTGTAATAATTTCCACAGGTAAAGGCCTTGTCTATGATGAGATTATCCTCGGGGGAACTCGCTTGTGGAACTCCCTGGCTGGAGAAAATACTGAGCTGAATTTCTCATAGCAGCCTTGCCTGTGTGACTTTCCTCTGATCTGTTTCCTCATTTACAAGATGTTCTGATAGCCTGAGCTGTGAGTATCCAGGCAAGAAAGTTAATTAAAGGTTCATTCTTTG
Source organism: Apodemus agrarius (assembly GCA_964023405.1). Classification (NCBI taxonomy): domain Eukaryota; kingdom Metazoa; phylum Chordata; class Mammalia; order Rodentia; family Muridae; genus Apodemus; species Apodemus agrarius. The sequence goes on along the minus strand of OZ030010.1, from coordinate 95,445,858 downwards.
AACTACAGCACTGGCCAAAATCCTCTGTTCTTAGAACTGCATAACTTTGCCCTAGCAGCTTACATAATTACATTGATCTCCCAACAAAATGTAAACTTTTATGACTATGTTGATGAAAGTGCCTCTGACAGTGTGATATGGAAAACATTGACTGAGCCCAATAATCTCAGGTTTCCATAGAGAGGGCTAGGTGATAATTAGGTTACTCACAGAATCTCATTAAGACCTAGGGCGTCTGGCCTAATGTCCTTTGAAGGCTCTTTTAGAACTAAAGCCCATATCAGAAAGATGGATGTTACCTCTAGTTTATTACTCGGAAACGTTTTTACCTGGTTGACTTTACATTTCCTTATGGCAAATGGTTATTGCTGATTGTCTTTTTGTGCCTAATTTACTGGATACATCCTTTGATATGTAAAGATCTCATGCTTAAAATCCCCTGGCTGACTGCAGCACAATACATTCAGATACCAAACCATCTCTGCATTCTCGTGTCCATTTGTCACTCCGCCAAACCTGTGCCTTCCTGCTTCACAAAAGAATCCTGGATCCCTGCAGCCCCAACTCTGGGTAGAGTGCAGTCTGCAGCACTTTTCTCCTCCCTGCACCCTTCTGTTCCCAATCTCTCACTATTCATTCTTTAGTAAAAACAATGTCTCTCTCAGATCGAACATGTTGAACTGAGAAAAGGATCATGCTCTTGGGACTGATACGGATTCCCTTGTGGCATGCAATGCAGGTTTTTGTTCTTAGGATCTGAGAAGCTCCTGATAATCCTGATTTGACTGGAAGCGTTGTGGATCACTTTGGAAGACACAAGATGATGTTTTAATATGTCCTAGGCTAAAGAAATTGAACGGGTACCCCTGGCTAGAAATAGAAATACAGACAGTTTGTTATGAAGAAAACACTCTCGAGGGAGTGGGCTAGTGTTCAGGGAGATGCCAAATGCTCAAAGACACTGGCCCGTATCAGTGATGGATATATCAGCCCTCTCCCCTTGTATTTCATGGGCTTCTCCTGCACAGGCTTCCCTTGTTGTACAGGTGAGGCAGCATTTTCAGTTCCTCTGCCCACTGGCTCCCCCACTGCTTATCTTGATACTGTGGACTCCAGTCCCCAGTCTCTTGCCATCTGGACCCCAGTTTGTTTTGTGCTCTCCTTATCAATGTGTGAAGATGGGATTTATGCAATGTCTGTCCCTCTGAAGCATTTTTCCAGTTGTACAGCTGTTTATGTGACAGGATGGTTTTTATTTTGTTTACCAGCATAATCAATCTGACTGCTTTTCACTATTGCCTGGTTTGGCAATCATCTGCAGATAATTTAATCTTTAACTCCATATTTGTAGTATGAAAGCTGTTTGTGTTCATGTTGAGTCACTCTGACATGCTAGTTGATGTTATATCTTCTGTGTGATGTTTGAGAAAACATTTGGGTGCTGGTTTTTATTGTGAGAAGATGATCCTCATGTTTAAATGTTATTTAGAGCTAATTTTGTTTGGGGAATTCTGTTGTAATTTGTGAAGGCATGAGAAACACTCTATGCTATCCTGGGTGCCCCTAGGGAGCAGTCCTGGTGATTTCTCCTTTAGTGTTTGAGAGTGTGCTCTGAATGAATTTAACTCTTTTATGCAGCATTAGTGTATTAAGCTGTGTCTATGTTAACTGACTTGATACAATGCAAGCTGCTATGCTGATGTTTGAAGCAATCTTCCTTATGTGCATTCCCTGGACAACAAGGACAAGAGATAACTTCTCTTTCCAGCCTACTCTGGGAGACTGAAGTGAGCACAGGTTTAACAATAGTGTCAGGAGTTGTCTGGCTCCAGAATATCACAGAGAATCACATCACAATGCTACACAAACATCATGGCTTGATTTGACCTCCAACAGTTCATTTGGGAGATGCACATACGTTTATTCACCCCAGTCTCTGAGAAGTTTAGTGACCCCAGTCTCAGATTCTCCATACCACCTGCTTCAAGGACTTCCTAAGGCACACAAGAAGGACGGTCTTGCCCACTGGTGGCCTTCTGGGACAGAATCCCCATCAATCATCACAAATGCTTACCTGGAATAGGTCACCTTAGCATTAACTTTTGTTTAAGCTGCCAAAATGACCCACTGGCCTAAATTAAATTTGTGTCTAGAATTCTCAAAAATAACTAATGTGTGTACAGCCTGGCCACTTTAGGGCATTGTTCTAGATTTAGTCATTTCTATTTGCATGGGTGTTTGCCTACATGCCTGTTTTTGTACCCTGTCACCCCTGACCATGCTCTCAGAGGCCACGATAGGGTGTTAGATCCCTATGAGCAGAGTTTCAGTTGGGTGTGATGCCCTTTGTGGGTGCTAAGCATCAAACCCAAATCCCCTGGAAGAACAGCCAGTGCTATTAGCTTTGACTGAGGGTTTAAAGGTCCTGCCAGTCTAAACTTAATATGACAGACCTATTCAGATTATTCCTGACATGTCTGTTCAAGACAATGCCATGTGCAATTCTAGGGTTGCTGCTTTCCTCTTATGTTGTTTTATGTTTGTTTGTTTGTTTGTTTTTCCTTTCCCAGGTCATTCTCTTAGTCAGGCCAAACTGAAGTGTGAATGCCAATACAGCCTGAGCCCCCTGGTGGTGTATTCAGGATTCAGCCCTTTCAAAGGTTAACTCTGGAAGTTTAGGCTGAGAGGCGAAATCCAGAGTCCCTTCATGTTTACAAAGCAGGGAGCCACATGGGTGCTAGCAAATAAAAACATAAGCTGATTATCTCAATTCCACATGCATAATTTGGATTTTCCTAACCTTTCACTCACAAGACATGCCTATGCTGTCTTCAAATGGAATGCCTTAACTTCGTAAACCCTATTAGAAAGTATCCAGAGTTGGATCAAAGTGTAAAGTCAGGCCTGACAACCTGAGTTCAATATCTTGTACCCATATGTAGTTAGGAGGGAACCACTTCCTGCATGGTCACCTCTGCCCTCACATGTGTGAGCATGCAGCCCAAGAACAGCTAAATAATGTAAGAAAATTGACTTTGAATAAGATCATGTTCTCTGTAAGTGTTCTTATCTGTCACCTTGCCATGAGCTTATATTTATCTGTGAAGTCAAACTACAATTGAGGAAATGTCTCCATCCTACTGTAGGCAAGTCTGTGGAGGCATTTTCTTGATTAAACGCTGATGTGGAAACATCTTCCTCCCTCTGTGTAGAGAGCCTTATTGAGGTGCCAAGCCACCTGGCAGGAACTTGACATTGACCAATGTGAAGTTCCTCTCCCAGCCTTTGAGCGGGAACTCCTATGTTAGCCATAATCCCCTCTACATAGGCTGGAGTGCTCAGACCAAGGTGAAGCCTATTGTTCTTCAAGGACCTGCAGTCTTCTGAGAAACACTATCCACCTGTGGAGCAACTGAACTGGTTCTGCTGAGAAGCTTCCAGACTTTCCCCCCTGCCTATATATATTGGGAGTTCTTCATTAAACTTTGAGACCTTGAACAGCAATGTTGTCTTAGTCTTCATCTCTTTTTGCTGCCTTCCTGTACCCAGCTTCCCTTCCAGGTTACCCGTTTGATGTAACTGTGGGCAGTTACACCTCTGGAAGATGCCATCCCTGGACAGGTGGTTCTCTGTGGGATAAGAAACCCGAATGAGCACTCCAGGAGGAGGAATCTGGGTTCCTCCATGGGCTCTGCTTCAGGGTCTGCTTTCTGGTTACTGCCCTACTTGAGTTCCTGCCCTAAGTTCCAGTGACCTGCCAGTTGGGAAAGAAAATCAACCTATTCCTTTCCAAGTAGGAACTTTCCTAGTTCTACTGACCATGGATGCCAGAGGGGAACTCTGGCTCCTCCCTTCCTCTGAAGTGAGCACTCCTGCTTGAAGGACATGGGAAGGCTTGACTGAGGTGCCTGTCCAGACCCTAGTCCTGCTGGGCATAGCCTCTGAAAGGGGTCTGGGTATTCATAGAAAAATGGGTATCTATCTACTCCCAAATTTTATCTATTCTCTTAAAAGATTTGAGAGAGAGAGAGAGAGAGAGAGAGAGAGAGAGAGAGAGAGAGAGAGAGAAGTCTTGGATTCTATTAGGATGAATATCAGAACTCTGATGATGTGGTTTAAGGGAAACATATGTCTATCTTATTAAAAGAATGGGATTCGCCTCTGGGTTTGGCTGGCAACAGGTCCTAGTGAACAGCTCTAAGAATGAATGTTACTTTCTGTCCCTAACAGTTAGTTCAGCTGGGTCTGTCAGTCACCTGGCAAAGGGACAAACCCTCCAGCAGGGTCATTTTCCTGAAGCCATGCTGAGGAGATGGGAAGAACAGTTAACCTCTAGAGAGATGATGTGCCTGCTGCTCTCAGAAAGCCCAACCTTGACTCTGCAGAACCTTGTATTTCTTCCCACAGCACTGCAGCACCTGCTCAGAAAAGCTTAACTTTTCATTTTTCTGCTTCCTACCTTTCCCCAACCCTAGTCATGCCTTTTTAAAATGATTCCCTTGGTGTTCTTGCTGTTTCTCTATAGCTGTGCAACCCTCCTTTGCTATATGACAAATTTGTAACAACATGGTCCTCTCTCTTCTTTAGCTTCCTCCTCTGGACACCTGTCAAGATCCACTGCCTCTCTCCCTTGGAATTTTCCCCTCAGAATTGAATAAAAGATGTCCTTGAGCTTCCTTCTGACTCATTTCTCAATTAATTATTTAACAAGTCTAAGAACTCAAATTAGGGAACTCCAATTTCCTCAGTTCCAACTGGCATGCAACTCAAGGCTCCCCACAGGTTTCAGTGATGGTATCATTAGTAGAGACAATTAGAATATTCTAAATACCATGGTGTTATGACAAATAATATTCATATCCATAGGATGAACTTCTGGGCATGGCTTGAATGCATATTATAATAAAAATTAATTGAAGATGATATTTAACCAGTCAAGGTATCAGTTTTTCTGCATAATTTCCAAAGTGTGGCAGAGCAGACATTTCCACATTGTCTTGTCAGGAATATAATTTTCCCATGAGTTCTCTGGTGCAAACTATTAATATAAAATACAGATTTTATGATTTTGAAAGAACACCTTCAACATTCCCTTACAGACATGTGTTTACAAGGTATATTATTGTACCAATAGAAAGTATAGCAATGGAACTGAATTGCTTCATCTCTTTGGGTCCTTTCTCTAGCCCCTCCATTAGGGACCTTGTGCTCAGTCCAATAGTTGTCTGAGATCATCCCCTCTGTATTTGTCAGGAAGTGTCAAAACCTCTCAGGAGAGGCTTTGGAACCCCATAGGAGGAACAACAACCAACCAGTATACCCAGAGCTCCCAGGGACTAAATCACCAACCAAGGAGTACACATGGAGCGACCCATGGCTCCAGATGTGTATGTAGCAAAGAATGGCCTTGTAGAACATCAATGAGAATTCTGGTAGGCCCTTGGTCCAGAGAAGACTCTATGTCCCAGTATAGGGGAATGCCAGGACAGGCTAGGGAGGGAGTGGGTTGGTTGGCGAACAGTGGGAGTGGGAATGGGATAGGGTGTTTTCAGAGGGGAAACCAGGAAAGGGGATAACATTTGAAATATAAATAAAGAAAATATCTAATAAAAAAGAAATGAGGAAAAAAGGAACTAAATTGCTATCATTAGAGCTCTGGTGATATAATATTAACATACCCCTGTCCTGGATCTCTTTGTTGCTATAAAACACAAACATTAGAATTTGTGATTGTTTGTATATGATTGGCCCAGGAAGTGACCCTATTAGGAGGTGTGGCCTTGTTGGAGTAGGTGTGCCACTGTGGGTATGGGTTTTAAGACCCCTGTGCTAGGTGCCTGGAAGTCAGTCTTCCACTAGCAGCCTTCAGATGAAGATGTAGAACAGTCAGCTCCTCCTGTGCCATGTCTGCTTGGATGCCGCCATGTTTCTGCCTTGATGAAAATGGACTGAACCTCTGAGTCTGTAAACCAGCTTCAATTCAATGTTGTCTTTTATAAAACTTGCATTGGTTCAATTCTGGGTTTAAATCCTATTCCATTGATCCACCTCCCTGTCACTGTACCAACACCATGCAGTTTTTAACACTACTGCTCTGTAGTATTGCTTGAGGTCTGGGATACTAATTCCTTCAGAAGTTCTTTTACTGTTGATAATAGTTTTAGCTATCCTGGGTTTTGTGTTATTCCAGATGAATTTGAGAATTGCTCTTTCTAGCTCTATGAAGAATTGAGTTGGGATTTTGATGGGGATTGCGTTGAATCTGTATATTGCTTTGGGCAAGATTGCCATTTCAGCTATATTAATTCTGCCAACCCACAAGCATGGAAGATTTTTCCATTTTCTGAGGTCTTCTTCAATTTCCTTCTTCACAGACCTGAAGTTCTTGTCATACAGATCTTTATGGCCACTTGATCTTTGACAAAGGAGCTGAAAACATCCAGTGGAATAAAGATAGCCTTTTCAGAAAATGGTGCTGGCTCAACTGGAGGTCAACATGGAGAAGAATGGGAATTGATCCACTCTTATCTCCTTGTACTAAGCTCAACTCCAAGTGGATCAAGGACATCCACATAAAACCAGACACACTAAAACTAATAGAAAAGAAACTGGGGAAGACCCTGGAGGACATGGGCACAGGGGGAAAGTTCCTGAACAGAACACCAATAGATTATGCTCAAAGATCAAGAATAGACAAATGGGACCTCATAAAATTACAGATTCTGTAAGGCAAAAGACACTGTCAAAAGGACAAATTGGCAACCAACAAATTGGGAAAAGATCTTCACCAACCCTACATCTGACAGAGGGCTAATATCTAATGTATACAAAGAACTCAAGAAGTTAGACCCCAGAAAACCAAATAACCCTATCAAAAATGGGGTACAGAGCTAAACAAAGACTTTTCACCTGAAGAACTTCAGATGGATGAGAAGCACCGTAAGAAATGTTCAACATCATTAGTCATTAGGGAAATGCAAATCAAAACAACCCTGAGATTTCGCCTCACACCAGTCAGAATGGCTAAGATTAAAGACTCAGGAAACAGCAGGTGTTGGCAAGGATGTGGAGAAAGAGGAACACCCCTCCACTGCTGGTGGGATTGCAAGCTGGTACAACCACTCTGGAAATCAGTCTGGCGGTTCCTCAGAAAACTGGACATGATACTTCTGGAGGACCCTGCCATACCACTCCTGCGCATATACCCAGAGGATTCCCCAGCATGCAATAAGGATACATGCTCCACTATGTTCATAGCAGCCTTATTTATAATAGCCAGAAGCTGGAAAGAACCCAGATGTCCCTCAACAGAGGAATGGATACAAAAAATCTGGTATATATACCCAATGGAATACTATTCAGCCATTAGAAACAATGAATTCATGAAATTCTTAAACAAGTGGATGGAGCTGGAGAACATCATACTAAGTGAGATAACCCAGTCTCAAAAGTACTCATGGTATGCACTCACTGATAAGTGGATATTAGCCTAGAATCTTGGAACACCAAAGACACAATCTACATACCAAATGATGTCCGAGAAGAAGGAAGGAGTGGACTCTGGATCTGGAAAGGCCAATGCATTAGTGTAGGGGAATACCAGAACAGGGAAGTGGGAAGGGGAGGATGGGGGAACAGGGGGAGGGAAAAGGGCATATGTGACATTTGGGGGGCTGGGATCCAGGAAAGGGGAAATGAAATGTAAATAAAAATATATACAATAAAAAAGAAAACGACAACAACAACAACAAAACAAAACAAAACTTGCATTGCTCATGGTGTCTGATCACAGCAGTGAAACCCTAACTAAGACATTATTTGACAACATTCAATATGGTGCCCTATAAACCAAGTCTCCTGTAAACATGGTCAAGTAAAATCTTACTAGGGCAGTCAACTGTGAGAAAGAAAACCCCAGATAAGAAGCAGTGTGTGGTGATAAACACAAGACACCTGGAAGGAGCCTCCACCTTTGTAGATGGGTGGACAGGTTGGAATGTCAGTTCTGCAGAGAGATTGGAATTTCATAGGTTTAGATGTTATTTATCATGTGCAGGTTTTCAATGTCAGAAACAGCCATTCCTTGCCACACTCTGCACCTGAGCTTGCCTCTTAGATAATAGCTTCATAGAAGCTACTAACTTTGAATTAACATCTTGTAATAAGAAACAAAAGCCCTTTGAAGCTATCACCATAGCAGACTAATAGCTTTCACCAAAGTAACAGCAGAGAGTGTTGTCAGATAGTGCCTTAGACATATATAAACCTTCTCCCATCTCTATGTATCTGCTTCTATGGTTACCCACCAAAGTAGATCAAACTTGCCTTGATTTATGACTTTATTTCTTTGTGCTGTAGGCATGCATATATATATATATATATATATATATATATATATATATATATATATACACAGATAGATACATAGATAGATAGTAGATAGATTATAAGCACATAAATACACACAGACACACACACACACTTACGCACACATGTGAAACAGCGTCTTCTCTGGAACATGAATTTGAGATAAGATAAACATGTGTTTCCATGCCTTGGTCACTCAGAAGGCTCTATCATTAACAGTTTCTTATTCCCTTTAATGTGAGATCTGTGTTTGTTGTTAGGTAACAACATGGACAACAGTCAGAAAAGTCTTTCACTTCCAGTACCATAGAAAGTTTAATTCTATGCAGAATAAAGAAAGCTGAAGTTGTCCCCAGAGGCCACCATGTGCCCCTCTCTCAAAAGTTTTGAACCTAGGTCCCTTCCTTCTGTCCAATTGTTTTCTGGTTGCACATCAGGACTATGCCACAAGGTGGCACTAAGACACAAACAAGGCAAGTGTTCAGAAAGATCTAAAGAAAAATCTAGGTGTTGGGGAGGTACTGGGTGGTAGAATTCTCTTCTCGCATAGACTCAATAACAACAAAAATATTCTGGCATAGGAGTGTACCCCAGAAGCAGAGACTTTGTTGAGCAGGCATTTACAAACACAGGGTTTATGTTCTCCATACCACAGAAATGAACATATTCCTTAAAAGCCCAGTTTAACCAGGCATGGCACTGCACAATTTTAATTGCAACACTCACGATACATAAGTAGGCAGAGTTTTGTGAATCTGAGGCCAGTCTCTTGTCTATAGCAAGTTCCTGCCAGTGAGGGCATCATATGGCTCTTTAAAAATTCAGTTTATGGCCAGGCGGTGGTGGCGCATGCCTGTAATCCCAGCACTCTGGGAGGCAGAGGCAGGCAGATTTCTGAGTTCGAGGCCAGCCTGGCTACAGAGTGAGTTCCAGGACAGCCAGGGCTATACAGAGAAACCCTGTCTTGAAAAACAAACAAACAAACAAACAAACAACAAAACCAACTCAGTTTATGAGTCTAAGTGCAGAATTTAAAACCCTGATAGGTGTAAGGCCATACCATCCAGTTGGGTCTCCAGTACAGTAAGAAATATCTAATACTATCTGCTTATAAAGAGAGGAGACACCTTTACTCCTAGTGTGGAAACCTCCAGTCTTGGACAGTTTGACTCTGTGGCTTTTGGTTTCCACCATTTGGTTTGAGTGAACAGTAGAGCAAAACTCCTCCCTCTTGTGGATAGGGAGCATAGGTCGAAAGAGACAGGACAGGGTTCTGTCCATTCAGAAACAGAGTTTGCCTATCAAAATTTTTACCTTGTTCCAAAAGTGTTACCTTGACAACAAAGATTCAACAAACAGAACATTGGAGAATATCCAAGATTTACTCCAGTACATATTCTAGAAATGTTTATGCTGAGTGTTTGTGGAGAGCCTTATTGGGGTGCCATGCTGCCTGGCAGTAGCCTGACATTGACCAAGGACAAGGACTTCAAGCAGGAATCTGACATTAGGGCATAATAAGGAAGTAGGTTGCAGCAGAAGAAAGCTTCAGGCAAGAATCTGGGCTTAGACAAGGAAGTAGGCTCAGGTATTTTGGTCATCCTTATACACCGTTGGAAACAACAGTCACTGAAGTGATGTGGAACTTTGCTTACTGCCTTGACAATTTTGTGTTTACTGTCTTGCTTATTCCGCATTCTACTACTTTTGTCCTTAATTCCTGCGTGTAATTAAATTGGTATAAAAATGGATTGAGAATTATTAAACCTGCCCTTAAGTCTCAGAATTGACTGGGGTCATACTGTAGTTTTGTCTAATTGTCTCTTTCTTTTCAATCATCATTTCTGCTCTGGAGAACCTGTTGACTCACTGAGTGGTCTTAGTCAAGTGTCCCTCCACAGTTTAAAAGGTGAAGTCTTTCCTGAGAACCTTGGGGGAAATGTATCCTGTGTCAGGGAAGGCAGGAGGAAAGTGAGAGCAGATAGAGATGTTCGCTCAGGCCTCGGCAGCTGTGTGCAGAAAGGACCAGCGGGGAAGAGACTCGGAATGACTGCAGAAATTTGGAGCAACTTGTGAAAGGATGTTGGAGAACAAGCACGCTTCTCCCAGAAAGAAACCTCTGCTGTGTGCAGAGCTCAGTCCACGCCTGAACCAGTGAATGGAATGCAGGTTTTGGGGTCATTGGCAAACCGATCTGTGCTAATGTGCCTGGAGATTTGCATCTCAGAACCGCTGTTACAGTGAACAAACCATTTATTTCAAATATTTAACTGGAAACACCTTACAAGTAGTCAGCTGTGATGCCACCTAGTGGCCAGAATTTTACCTGTGAGAGGCTGCACAGCTGACTGTAACCTGAACAGAGACCATGACTAGGAACCTGAAGTGATGGTATCAGTCTGAGCTTTAGGAATGTTTTTAATTGATCCGCTGGCACAGTCCGCCATACCCAAGTGGTGCAGGGAGACAGCTTAGCCACCCAGGAGTGTGGAGAAACTGGCCTGACAGGTAAAAGCACTCCTGCTGCTCAGAGGTTCACTGTTCAGAACCCCTCTGGCAGAAGCCCTCCAGTTTCTGTCTCGGGCTTGGGTCCATTCTCTGGCATAGCACAGCATACCCAAGTGGCACAGGGAGGCAGCTTAACCACCCTGAAGTGTGGAGGGGCCTGCCTGCACAGGTAGAACCACCCTCACCAGAGGATCACACCTGGACTCATCTGGCGGGAAGCCCTCTGGATTCTTACTCTGGCTTGGGACCATCCTTTGCCACTGCATACCATATCCAAGTGATGCACAGAGGTAGCCAACCATTCAGGAGTGCAGAGAGGCTGGGCAGCACAGGTAGGACCACCCCTGCTGCTCAGAGAAAACAGCTGAAAACCCTGAGGACACAAGAGCCTAGGAACAGCCTAGGACAGGAGTCTTCTGATTACCTCCTACACACAGAGTTAAATGGGGCCACAGATCTATATACCCAAATAAAATGACAAGAGATCAGGTCTCTCAGGAGTACCTACATACCAGTATACACAGAGAGAACGGGTCTCCCAGGAGCACAGATGCAGAGGCTTGCATGACAGATAAGCCACAATCAGAGACAGCAACACCAGCTAACACCAGAGATAAGCAGATGGCAAGAGGCAAACACAGGAACATCACCAACAGAAACCAAGGCAACATGGCACCATCTGAACCAAGTTTTCCAACAAGAACAAGTCCTGGATGACCCAAAACACCGGAAAAGCAAGAGATGGATTTAAAATCATAACTCACAATGCTGATAGAGGATTTCAAGAAGGACATAAATAACTCCCTTAAAGAAATACAGAAGAACATGAGTCAACAGGTAGAAGCCCTTAAAAAGGAAACACAAAAATCACTTGAAATACAGGAGAACATGGGTCAACAGATGGAAGCCCATAAAGAGGAAACACAAAAAATACTTAACTAAATACAGGAGAACATGGGTCAACAGGCAGAAGCCCTGAAAGAGGAAACACAAAAATCCCTTAAAGAATTACAGGAAAACACAAACAAACAAGCGAAGGAACTGAACAAAACCATCCAGGATCTAAAAACAGAAGTAGAAACAACTAAGAAATCATAAAGGGAGACAACACTGGAGCTAGAAAACCTTGGAAAGAGATCAGCAGTCATAGAGGCAAACATCAACAACAGAATACATGAGATAGAAGAAAGATTCTCAGGTGCAGAAGATACGATGGAAAGCATTGTCACAATAGTCAAAGAAAATGCAAAAATCTTGTAACCCAAAACATCCAGGAAATCCAGGACAAAATGAGAACACCAAACCTAAGGATTATAGGTATAGAAGAGAGTGAAGATTTACAACTTAAAGGGCCATTAAATATATTCATCAAGATTATAGAAGAAAACTTCCCTAACCTAAAGAGAGAGATGCCGGTGAACATACAAGAAACCTACAGAACTCCAAACAGACTGGACCAGAACAGAAATACCTCTCATCACATAATAACCAAAACACCAAATGTACTAAACAAAGAAAGAATAGTAAAAGCAGTAAGATTAAAAAGGTCAAATAACATATAAAGGAAGACCTATCAGAATTACACCAGACTTCTCACCAGAGACCATGAAATCTAGAAGATCCTGGGCAGATCTCATACAGACCCTCAGAGAACACAAATGCCAGCCTAGACTACTATACCAGAAAAACTCTCAATCACAATAAATAGAGAAACCAAGATATTACACGATAAAACCAAATTTACACAATATCTGTCCACAAATCCAGCCCTACAAAGGATAATAGATGGAAAACGCCAATATAAGGAGGGCAACTACACCTTAGAAAAAGCAAGATAGTAATCTGCTTTGAACAAATCCAAAAGAAGATAACCTCTCAAATATAAAAACAACATAAAAATAACAGGACAGAACAGTCACTATTTCTTAATATCTCTTAACATCAATGGACTCAATTCCCCAATAAAAAGACAAAGGCTAACAGACTGGATAAGTAAACAGGACCCAGCATTTGCTGCATACAGGAAATGTACCTCAGTATCAAAGACAAAAACTACCTCAGAGCAAAAGGCTGGAAAACAATTTTCCAAGCAAATGGTCCCAGGAAACAAGCTGGAGTAGCCATTATAATGTCAGATAAAATTAACTTTCAACCAAAAGTCATCAAAAAAGACATGGAAGGATACCTCATATATATCAAAAGAAAAATCCATCAAGAAGAACTCTCAATTCTGAACATCTATGCTCTAAATGCAAGAGCACCCTCATTTGTAAAAGAAACTTTACTAAAGCTCAAAGCACACATTTCACCACACACAATAATTGTGGGTAACTTCAACACTCCACTCTCCTCAATGGATTGATCAGGGAAACACAAACTAAACAGAGACAAGGTAACTAATTGAAGTTTTGGACCAAATGGAATATATATATATAAAACATTTCGTCCTAAATCAAAAGAATATGCCTTCTTTTCAGCACGCCATGGTACCTTCTCCAAAATCGACCATATAATTTGTCACAAAATAAACCTCAACAGATATAAGAAGATCGAACTAATCCCATGCCTCTTATCAGATCACTATGGAGTAAGGGTGGTCTTCAATAGCAGCAAAACCAACAGAAAGCCCACAAACACATGGAAGCTGAACAATAGTCTACTCAATGATACTTTGGTCAAGAAAGAAATAAGGAAAGAAATCAAAGACATTTTAGAATTTAATGAAAATGAAAGGTACAACATACCTAAACTTATGAGACACAATAAAAGCAGTGCTAAGAGGAAAACTTATTCTCTTGCACCTGTGTCTCCCATGTTTGATAAAATTTGGTGTTATTATACCATTTGAATGTAGTTTTAAAATTCAATAATATTACTATTGTGATATAAAACTTATAGGTTGATTTGTTTTGAAAAATTTCATAGTACCTCAAGGGAGATTTCTCACTAGTTTCTCCTATACTTGTCATTCCTTTCAGGGCCCAGAGTGAAGGGAAATCCAGAAAAGCTTTCCAGAAGATGGGGGTGTGAGTGAGCTCCAATTTTTTCCAATTCTTGAGACAAACTCAAAATAATTAATAAAAATAATATTAAAGGAAGAAAAGTAAAAAGTACAGAATTTTATGTTAATCAGACAGACAGACTCACATTATTCTAATGTGCTTAATTTCCCCAAATCAACACCTCATTCTGATAATCTTATTAATGCTGGCTTGAAGTCCTGCTGACCATGTGACTTCCCTTTCTTATTGTTTCTCCTAATGAGAACACAGTCAGGTACAATAAAGCAGCATGCCTTTGGATGTCTGGAATTCAGTGTTTGGAACCAAGGTTTTTGAGTCTTGTGTTTATGAAAGGGGCTCTGTCACATACTGCCTATGAGGAAACAAAAGAAAAGTTCCCCAAATCTGAGCATGGCTGTTTGAGTCTATGATACTGTGGGGCACATTTGTATCACACACAAATATATATAGATCACACTTGTATATAAAACACAGGGTTTGATTAATTGCTGCTCCCACATGGCATAGGATGCTGGAGGTAGATTCAACATACCCATAATCCCCAGGACCAGACTCCTCAGATCTTTCAGAACCAAACCAACATCACATCAAGGTCTCAGCCACCTGCTGCCTACTGAAATCATTAAAGTGTTACTGACATCTATTTCACAGATTTCCATTCTTTTTCAGGAAATTATGCTTAGGTTCTCAACCTGTATATAATAAAATGTAATAAAACCTCCTGTAATATAATAATAAAAACCTCCTCACAAGTAATAGAATATTTTTAGCTGTATATTCTAAGAATTGCATACATTAACCGTATAAATTTCCATGTACAGATGGAAGTTGCCCATTGCATTTGGTAATGACTTCTCCTGTATATGAAACTGTAAGACCCACAAAACAAAAAACAAAAAACAAAACAAAACAAACAAACAACAACAACAAAAAAATGAGGGCACCCGAGCACCCCATACCTTGGAAGGCAACATCCAGATCACTCGTGAGACACAGTCTTGATGCAACAGCAAGAGGATTTTTATTCCAGAGGCTCTGGGGTTCACAGCCATATACCATGCAGGGGTAGAGGACTGTGAACCATGAGAGCAGAATCTGGACAGCTTTTATAGGTTTACAACAAAACCCGCATATCACAAACCCATCATTCCTTAGCATCGAGAGCCCATGCAGTGCGAGCCAATTGATTTGTACAACTCCATAGCTTCTAAGCCAATCAGTTTAAATTATCCAAGCCTGTGCTCTGAGGACCAATCAGTTTCCTATGGAAGCCAGATAGCAACTAGTTAGCTCATTTCCCCTTACAGGGCCAGGATCACGTATGCATTTCCTGTTATGGGGCCAGGATCACATACTCAGGCCCTTTCACTTAGTTCTATACAGAGAGCAGGCTCAAGGAATGTGAGCTTTCACCTAGTTTCTAACAAAGAGTGGGCTAAACTTCTGACTTTTTGTGGTCATTTAAGAGTTAGGCACGGGGGATTTTCAGGTTGTAATTCTCATCCTTTCCAAACCACATAATCTGCTGCAGCACTCCATAAATGAGTACACTTTATGCCTCACATAATGCTACAGAGAGTGAAAGGTAAGACACTGGATGGGAGAGAGTGTGTGTAGACCATATATCTAATACAGTGAGTGTCTGACGGGGTCTCTAACAGGCCCAAACTGTTGCAAACATGGTGCCTGCAGGTCTTGCCCTTACCTCTTCCTTCTCTCCTGCTAAATCATTGCATTCTTTTTTAAAAAAATAAAGTTTATTTGATTTTTAAAGGAATTATTTATTTTAAAGGAATTATTTACTTATGTATGAGTAGACTGTAGTTGTCTTCAGACATACCAGAAGATGGCATCTGATCTCATTGCAGATGGTTGTAAGCCACCTTATGGTTGCTGGGAATTGAACTCAGGACCTCTGGAAGAACTGTCAGTGCTCTTAACCACTGAGCCATCTCTCCAGCCCTAGATTACATTCTTTTTTTTTAATTTTTATTTTCTATATTCTATGTTTACATTCCAAAGGCTTTCCCCTTTCCCAGTTCCCACCCACCATACTTCCCATAGTTCCTCTCCCCCCCAACTATTCCCCAATCATTCCCCCTCCCCCCTCGGTTTCTTTACTAAACTGGATGCAATCTTTACAGGCCCAGGGTCCTCTCCTTTCTTCTTCTTGGGAATCATTTGACTTGCTATTTGTGTCTTGAGTATTTAGGGCTTCTGGGCTCATTAATATCCACTTATCAGTGATTGCATTTCATGTGCATTCTTTTGGGATTGGGTTAATTCACTCAGGATGATATTTTCCAGGTCTAACCATTTAGCTACAAATTGCATGAATTCATTATTTATAATTGCTGAGTAGTATTCCATTGTATAAATATACCACATTTTCTGTATCCATTCCTCCTTTGAGGGATATCTGGGCTCCTTCCAATTTCTGGCTATTATAAACAAGGCTGCTAAAAACATAGTGGAGCATGTGTCTTTATTGCATGCAGGGGAATCCTCTGGGTATATGCCCAGGAGTGGTATGCCAGGGTCCTCTGGAAGTGACATGCCCAATTTTCTGAGGAACTGCCAAACTGATTTCCAGAGCGGTTTTACCATTTTGCAATCCCACCAACAGTGGAAGAGTGTTCCTCTTTCTCCACATCCTCGCCAGCACTTGTTGTCTCTTGAGTTTTTAATCTTAGCCATTCTGACTGGTGTGAGGTGGAATCTCAGGGTTGTTTTGATTTGCATTTCCCTGATGACTAATGATGTTGAACATCTTTTAAGGTGTTTCTCGGCCATCCGAATTTCTTCTGGTGAAAATTCTTTGTTTAGCTCTGTGCCCCATTTTTTGATAGGGTTATTTGTTTCTTTGCGGTCTAACTTCTTGAGTTCTTTGTATATATTGGATATTAGCCCTCTGTCGGATGTGGGGTTGGTGAAGATCTTTTCCCACTTTGTTGGTTGCTGTTTTGTCCTTCTGACAGTGTCCTTTGCTTTGCAGAAAGTTTGTAATTTTATGAGGTCCCATTTGTCGATTCTTGATCTTAGTGCATAAGCTATTGGTGTTCTGTTCAGGAACTTTTCCCCTGTGCCCAAGTCCTCCAGGGTCTTCCCAAGTTTCTTTTCTAATAGTTTCAGTGTGTCTGGTTTTATGTGGAGGTCCTTGATCCACTTGGAGTTGATCTTAGTGCAAAGAGATAAGAGTGGGTCAATTCGCATTCTTCTGCATGTTGACCTCCAGTTGAATCAGCACCATTTGTTGAAAAGGCTATCTTTATTCTATCGGATGGTTGTTGCTCCTTTATCAAAGATCAAGTGACCATAAGTCTGTGGGTTAATTTCTGGGTCTTCAATCCGGGTCCATTGATCTGCTTGCCTGTTGCTATACCAATACCATGCAGTTTTTTAAACACAATTGCTCTGTAGTACTGCTTGAGGTCAGGGATATTGATTCCCCCAGAAGTCCTTTTATTGTTGAGAATAGTTTTAGCTATCCTGGGTTTTTTGTTGCTCCAGATGAATTTGAGAATTGCTCTTTCTAGAGCTATGAAGAATTGAGTTGGGATTTTGATGGGGATTGCATTGAATCTGTATATTGCTTTTGGCAAGATGGCCATTTTTACTATATTGATCCTGCCAATCCAGGAGCAAGAAATATTTTTCCATCTTCTGAGGTCTTCTTCGATTTCTTTCTTCAAGGACTTGAAGTTCCTGTTGTACAGATCTTTCGCTTGTTTGGTTAGTTACGCCAAGATACTTTATGTTGTTTGTGGCTATTGTGAAGGGTGTTATTTCCCTAATTTCTTTCTCAGCCTGCTTGTCCTTTGAGTACAAGAACACCACTGACTTGCTTGAGTTAATTTTATAACCTGCCACTTTGCTGAAGTTGTTTATCAGCTGTAGAAGTTCTCTGGTGGAGTTTTTTGGGTCGCTTAGGTAAACTATCATATCGTCTGCAAATAATGATAGTTTCACTTCTTCCTTTCCAATTTGTATCCCTTTGACTTCCTTATGTTGTCTAATTGCTCTTGCTAGAACTTCAAGTACTATATTGAAAAGATATGGAGAGAGGGCAGCCTTGTCTAGTCCCTGATTTTAGTGGGAATGCTTCAAGTTTCTCTCCATTTATTTTGATGTTGGCTACTGGTTTGCTGTAGATTGCTTTTACTATGTTTAGGTATGGGCCTTGAATTCCTGCTCTTTCCAAGACTTTTAGCATGAAAGGATGCTGAATTTTGTCGAATGCTTTTTCAGCATCTAATGAGATGACCATGTGGTTTTTTTCTTTCAGTTTGTTTATGTAGTGGATTACATTGATGGATTTCCGTATATTGAACCATCCCTGCATCCCTGGGATGAAGCCTACTTGATCATGGTGGATGATCGTTTTGATGTGCTCTTGGATTCGGTTAGCAAGAATTTTATTTAGTATTTTTGCATCGATATTCATAAGAGAAATTGGCCTGTAGTTCTCTTTCTTTGTTGGATCTTTTTGTGGTTTAGGTATTAGCGTAATTGTGGCTTCAAAGAATGAGTTGGGCAGTGTCCCATCTGTCTCTATTTTGTGGAATAGTTTGGAAAGTATTGGTGTTAAGTCTTCTTTGAAGGTCTGGTAGAATTCTGCACTAAAACCATCTGGTCCCGTACTTTTTTTGGTTGGGAGGCTTTCTATAACCCCTTCTATTTCTTTAGGGGTTATGGGATTATTTAGCTGATCTACTTGATGCTGATTTAATTTTGGTATTTGATATCTGTCTAGGAAATTGTCCATTTCCTCCAGATTCTCCAGTTGTTTTGAGTATAGACCTTTGTAGTAGGATCTGATGATTTTTTTTATGTTAAAACATTTTTTTAAATTTTATTTTCTATATTCTATGTTTACATTCCAAAGGCTTTCCCCTTTCCCAGTTCCCACCCACCATAGTTCCCATAGTTCCTCTCCCCCCCATCTGTTCCCCAATAATTCCCCCTCCCCCCTCGGTTTCTTTACTAAACTGGATGCAATCTTTACAGGCCCAGGGTCCTCTCCTTTCTTCTTCTTGGGAATCATTTGACTTGCTATTTGTGTCTTGAGTATTTAGGGCTTCTGGGCTCATTAATATCCACTTATCAGTGATTGCATTTCATGTGCATTCTTTTGGGATTGGGTTAATTCACTCAGGATGATATTTTCCAGGTCTAACCATTTACCTACAAATTGCATGAATTCATTATTTTTAATTGCTGAGTAGTATTCCATTGTATAAATATACCACATTTTCTGTATCCATTCCTCCTTTGAGGGATATTTGGGCTCCTTCCAATTTCTGGCGATTATAAACAAGGCTGCTATAAACATAGTGGAGCATGTGTCCTTATTGCATGCAGGGGAATCCTCTGGGTATATGCCCAGGAGTGGTATGCCAGGGTCCTCTGGAAGTGACATGCCCAATTTTCTGAGGAACCTCCAAACTGATTTCCAGAGCGGTTTTACCATTTTGCAATCCCACCAACAGTGGAGGAGTGTTCCTCTTTCTCCACATCCTCGCCAGCACTTGTTGTCTCTTGAGTTTTTAATCTTAGCCATTCTGACTGGTGTGAGGTGGAATCTCAGGGTTGTTTTGATTTGCATTTCCCTGATGACTAATGATGTTGAACATCTTTTAAGGTGTTTCTCGGCCATCCGAATTTCTTCTGGTGAAAATTCTTTGTTTAGCTCTGTGCCCCATTTTTTGATAGGGTTATTTGTTTCTTTGCGGTCTAACTTCTTGAGTTCTTTGTATATATTGGATATTAGCCCTCTGTCGGATGTGGAGTTGGTGAAGATCTTTTCCCACTTTGTTGGTTGCCATTTTGTCCTTTGGACAGTGTCCTTTGCTTTGCAGAAACTTTGTATTTTTATGAGGTCCCATTTGTCGATTCTTGATCTTAGAGCATAAGCTATTGGTGTTCTGTTCAGGAACTTTTCCCCTGTGCCCAAGTCCTCCAGGGTCTTCCCAAGTTTCTTTTCTAATAGTTTCAGTGTGTCTGGTTTTATGTGGAGGTCCTTGATCCACTTGGAGTTGATCTTAGTGCAAAGAGATAAGATTGGATCAATTCGCATTCTTCTGCATGTTGACTTCCAGTTGAACCAGCACCATTTGTTAAAAAGGCTATCTTTATTCCACCGGATGGTTGTGGCTCCTTTATCAAAGATCAAGTGACCATAAGTCTGTGGGTTAACCTCTGGGTCTTCAATCCTCTTCCATTGATCTGCTTGCCTGTTGCTATACCAATACCATCCAGTTTTTAACACAATTGCTCTGTAGTACTGCTTGAGGTCAGGGATATTGATTCCCCCAGAAGTCCTTTTATTGTTGAGAAGAGTTTTAGCTATTCTGGGTTTTTTGTTGCTCCAGATGAATTTGAGAATTGTTCTTTCTAGATCTATGAAGAATTGAGTTGGGATTTTGATGGGGATCGCATTGAATCTGTATATTGCTTTTGGCAATATGGCCATTTTTACTATATTGATCCTGCCAATCCAGGAGCAAGAAATATTTTTCCATCTTCTGAGGTCTTCTTTGATTTCTTTCTTCAAGGACTTGAAGTTCCTGTTGTACAGATCTTTCGCTTGTTCGGTTAGAGTTACGCCAAGATAATTTATGTTGTTTGTGGCTATTGTGAAGGGTGTTATTTCCCTAATTTCTTTCTCAGCCTGCTTGTCCTTTGAGTACAAGAAGGCCACTGACTTGCTTGAGTTAATTTTATAACCTGCCACTTTGCTGAAGTTGTTTATCAGCTGTAGAAGTTCTCTGGTGGAGTTTTTTGGGTCGCTTAGGTAAACTATCATATCGTCTGCAAATAATGATAGTTTCACTTCTTCCTTTCCAATTGTATCCCTTTGACTTCCTTATGTTGTCTAATTGCTCTTGCTAGATCTTCAAGTACTATATTGAAAAGATATGGAGAGAGGGCAGCCTTGTCTAGTCCCTGATTTTAGTGGGAATGCTTCAAGTTTCTCTCCATTTATTTTGATGTTGGCTACTGGTTTGCTGTAGATTGCTTTTACTATGTTTAGGTATGGGCCTTGAATTCCTGCTCTTTCCAAGACTTTTAGCATGAAAGGATGCTGAATTTTGTCGAATGCTTTTTCAGCATCTAATGAGATGACCATGTGGTTTTTTTCTTTCAGTTTGTTTATGTAGTGGATTACATTGATGGATTTCCGTATATTGAACCATCCCTGCATCCCTGGGATGAAGCCTACTTGATCATGGTGGATGATCGTTTTGATGTGCTCTTGGATTCGGTTAGCAAGAATTTTATTTAGTATTTTTGCATCGATATTCATAAGAGAAATTGGCCTGTAGTTCTCTTTCTTTGTTGGATCTTTTTGTGGTTTAGGTATTAGCGTAATTGTGGCTTCAAAGAATGAGTTGGGCAGTGTCCCTTCTGTCTCTATTTTGTGGAATAGTTTGGAGAGTATTGGTGTTAAGTCTTCTTTGAAGGTCTGGTAGAATTCTGCACTAAAACCATCTGGTCCCGTACTTTTTTTGGTTGGGAGGCTTTCTATAACCCCTTCTATTTCTTTAGGGGTTATGGGATTATTTAGCTGATCTACTTGATGCTGATTTAATTTTGGTATTTGATATCTGTCTAGGAAATTGTCCATTTCCTCCAGGTTCTCCAGTTGTTTTGAGTATAGACCTTTGTAGTAGGATCTGATGATCTTTTGAATTTCCTGTTTCTGTTGTTATGTCTCCCTTTTCATTTCTAATTTTGTTAATTTGTATACTGTCTCTGTGTCCTTTGGTTAGTCTAGCTAAGGGTTTATCTATCTTGTTGATTTTCTCAAAGAACCAGCTCCTGGTCTTGTTGATTCTTTGTATGGTTTTCTTTGTTTCTATTTGATCGATTTCAGCCCTGAGTTTGATGATTTCTTTTCTTCTACTCCTCCTGGGTGAATTAACTTGTTTTTCTTCCAGGGCTTTAAGGTGTGCCGTTAAGCTGCTAGTGTATGCTCTCTCCAGTTTCTTTTTGGGTGCACTTAGAGCTATGAGTTTTCCTCTTAGCACTGCTTTCATTGTGTCCCATAGATTTGGGTAGGTTGTACCTTCATTTTCATTGAATTCTAAAAAGTCTTTGATTTCTTTTTTTATTTCTTCCTTGACCAAGGTGTCATTGAGTAGAGTATTGTTCAGTTTCCATGTGTATGTGGGCTTTCTGTTGTTTTTGTTGCTATTGAAGACCACTCTTACTCCATGGTGATCTGATAGGAGGCATGGGATTAGCTCGATCTTCTTGTATTTGTTGACATCTGTCTTGTGACCAATTATATGGTCTATTTTGGAGAAGGTACCATGCGGTGCTGAGAAAAAGGTTTATTCTTTAGCTTTAGGATGAAATGTTATATATATATCTGTTAAATCCAATTGGTCCAGAGTTTCAATTAGTTTCACTGTGTCCCTGTTTACTTTCTGCTTTCCTGATCGGTCCATTGAGGAGAGTGGAGTGTTGAAGTCACCCACAATTATTGTGTTAGTTGTAATGTGTGCTTTCAGCTTTAGTAAGGTTTCTTTTACGAATGAGGGTGCCGTTGCATTTCGAGCATAGATGTTCAGTATTGAGAGCTCTTCTTGGTGGATTTTCCCTTTTTCCAGCAAGAAGTGACCTTCTGAGTCTCTTTTGATGATTTTAGGTTGGAAGTCAATTTTATCTGATATTAGAATGGCTACTCCAGCTTGTTTCCTGAGACCATTTGCTTGTAAAATTGTCTTCCAGCCTTTTACTCTAAGGCAGTGTTTGTCTTTGACACTGAGATGTGTTTCCTGTATGCAGCAAAATGTAGGGTCCTGTTTCTGTATCCAGTCTGTTAATCTATGTCTTTTTATTGGGGAATTGAGTCCATTGATGTTAAGAGATATTAAGGAATAGTAATTATTACCTCCAGACATTTTTGAAATTATATTTATTTATCTTACTCATTTTTTATATTCGAGAGGTTATCTTCTTTTGGGTTTGATGAGAGGAGTTTTCTATCTTGCTTCTTCCCGGGTGTAGTTTCCGTCCTTGTCTTGGTGTTTTCCCCCTATTATCCTTTGTAGGGCTGGATTTGTGGAAAGATATCTTGCAAATTTGGTTTTGTCATGGAATACCTTGATGTCTCCATCAATGGCGATTGAGAGTTTTGCTGGGTAAAGTAGTTTTGGCTGAAGTTTGTGTTCTCTTAGAGTTTGCATTATATTTGCCCCGGATCTTCTAGCTTTCATCGTCTCAGGTGAGAAGTCTGGTGTTATTCTGATAGGTCTTCCTTTATATGTTACTTGGCCTTTTTCTCTTGCTGCCTTTAGTATTCTTTCTTTGTTTATTACATTTGGAGTTTTGATTATTATGTGACGGGATGTATTTCTGTTCTGGTCCAGTCTGTTTGGGGTTCTATAGGCTTCTTGTATATTCATGGGCATCTCTCTCCTTAGGTTGGGGAAGTTTTCTTCCATAATTTTATAGAAGATATTAGCTGGCCCTTTAACTTGTAAATCTTCACTCTCGTCTATACCTATAATCCTTAGGTTTGGTCTTCTCATAGTGTCTTGGATTTCCTGGATGTTTTGGGTTACCACCTTTTTGCATTTAGTATTTTCTTTGACTGTTGAATCAATGGTTCCTATGGTATCTTCGGCTTCTGAGATTCTGTCTTCTATCTCTTGTATTCTCTTGTTGATACTTGCATCTATGGCCCCTGATTTCTTCCCAAGGTTTTCTATCTCCAATGTTGTCTCCCTCTGTGATTTCTTAGTTGTTTCTACTTCTGTTTTTAGTATCTGGATGGATGTGCTCAGATCTTTCACTTGCTTGATTGTGTTTTCATGTATTTCTTTAATAGATTTTTGTGCTTCCTCTTTCATAGCTTCTACTTGTTGGCCCACGTTCTTCTGTAGTTCTTTAAGTGACTTTTGTCTTTCTTCCTTATTGTCTTCTTCTTTTTGATCCATCTTCTCCTGAATTTCTTGAAGTGATTTTTGTATTTGCCTTGTAAAGGCTTCTAACTTTTGATCCTTTTTCTCCTCTATTTCTTTACAAGATTTTTCTATGTGTTCAGCTACCAGCATCCTGACCAGTGATTTTATATCCAAGTCTTGTTTTTCTGGTGTTTTGGGGTATCCAGGGCTTCCTGTTGTTGGAGAACTGGGTTCAGATGCTGTCATGTTGCCTTGATTTTTGTTAGTAACGTTCCTTCATTTTCCTTTTGCCATCTGGTTATTTATGGTGTTAGTTGGCCTTGTTGTCAGTGGCTGGTGTTTGAATCTCCTGTGAGGCTGGGCTCACCTGTTGTTTCTCTACTGGTGAATATGTGTGACTGCTGCTTTAAGGGATCATAAGCTGGCTGCCACCCATGCGATTGTAGCCCCTGTTGGAGTCTGTCTACCTGGGCTTCTCCAGCTGTGTCCTGGTTGCAAGGAACTCGGCCTGCTTGGCTCTGAGAGCCTAGCAGATCCCCCCATGAGGGTAGCCCTGGAAGGGGTGTCTACCTGGGTCTTTCCAGCTGTGTCCTGGTTGCAATATGGAGGCCTGCCGCTATTGCTCCTAGATTACATTCTTAAAATTAGGCACCAAGGTTTGTTCTCTTATTTGGACACCTTCCTGTTCCTAACACATTTCTGATTCTCATCCCTTGGGTCCAGCTATCAATCACCAAGGTCCAGCAATCAAACATCAGTATTGGCTACACTGACTAAAATGCCCAGTCAAGACACACAAACCTATCCTAGCGCAGACTTCCGCATTTTCTCCTCATAAACTGCTCTCAATGAGACACCTGATATTGTTTTTGCCTGATCCAGAGGCAACTCCCCTCCCCCTCTTGTAGCCTCTCCAATCAATGAATAGACTTTGTGATGAGAATTTGGTGTCTGGATGTGTTCTGTTCTGACTCTGAGGTCCCTTTCAATGTCAATAAACAGAATGTGTAAACAAATTATCAACAGTAAAGAAATTATTTTAGGGTGTTTTTTTTTGGCTGGGGGAGACAGGATGGCTCAAGCCATTTTAATTAGTGCATTGAGTGTGGAGAGGGATGCAAGGGCTCTTGCAATCAGACATCCTTTTAGGGAGAGATGACAAAGATTATGGGGTGACAACAGCTAGAGCTGCCATCTCCCCATTGCAATCACATTTGGCTCAGACCAGCATTATGATTTTAAAAACTATGGCTGAACGACTCAGTTACACATTTCTATAAGGTATAAAAATGACCAAAAACTACATGGAAAGATAGTATCATTCAGAGAAATGAATGTCCATACTGCCTCAGACCACGATTTTGCTACTACATAGATATGAAATGTTCCACTATGTTCATAACAGCCTTGTTTATAATAGCAGAAGCTGGAAAGAACCCAGATGTCCCTCAAGAGAAGAATGGATACAAAAAAATGATGTTGAACATTTCTTAAGGTGCTTCTCAGCCATCTGAAGTTCTTCAGGTGAAAAGTCTTTGTTTAGCTCTGTACCCCATTTTTGATAGGGTTATTTGGTTTTCTGGGGTCTAACTTCTTGAGTTCTTTGTATATATTGGATATTAGCCCTCTGTCAGATGTAGGGTTGGTGAAGATCTTTTCCCAATTTGTTGGTTGCCGATTTGTCCTTTTGACAGTGTCTTTTGCCTTACAGAATCTTTGTAATTTTATGAGATCCCATTTGTCTATTCTTGATCTTAGAGCATAAACTATTGGTGTTCTGTTCAAGAATTTTCCCCCTGAGCCAATGTCCTCAAGGGTCTTCCCCAGTCTCTTTTCTATTAGTTTTAGTGTGTCTGGTTTTATGTGGATGTTCTTGATCCACTTGGAGTTGAGCTTAGTACAAGGAGATAAGAGTGGATCAATTCTCATTCTTCTCCATGTTGACCTCCAGTTGAGCCAGCACCATTTTCTGAAAAGGCTATCTTTTTTCCACTGGATGTTTTCAGCTCCTTTGTCAAAGGTCAGTTGGCCATAGATGTGTGGGTTCAATTCTGGGTCTTCAGTGCTATTCCATTGATCCACCTCCCTGTCACTGTACCATTACCATGCAGTTTTTAACACATCATTAGTCATTAGGGAAATGCAAATCAAAACAACCCCGAGATTTCACCTCAGTCAAAATGGCTAAGATTAAAAACTCAAGAAACAGCAGGTGCTTACAAGGACGTGGAGAGAGAGGAACACTCCTCCACTGCTGGTGGGATTGCAAGCTGGTACAACCACTCTGGAAATCAGTCTGGCATTTCCTCAGAAAACTGGACATGATACTTCTGGAGGACCCTGCCATACCACTCCTGGGCATATACCCAGAGGATCCCCCAGCATGCAATAAGGATAAATGCTCTACTATGTTCATAGCAGCCTTATTTATAATAGCCAGAAGCTGGAAAGAACCCAGATGTCCCTCAACTGGAGGAATGGATACAAAAAATGTGGTATATATACACAATTGAGTACTATTCAGCCATTAGAAACAGTGAATTCATGAAATTCTTAGACAAATGGATGGGCTGGAGAGCATCATACTAAGTGAGGTAACCCAGTCTCAAAAGAATACCTATGGTATGCACTCACTGATAAGTGGATATTAGCCTAGAGTCTTGGAACACCAAAGACACAATCCACATATGGAATGATGTCTGAGAAGAAGGAAGTAGTGGACCCTGGTTCTGGAAAGGCTCAATGTATCAGTGTAGGGGAATACCAGAACAGGGAAGTGGGAAGGGGAGGATGGGGGAACAGGGGGACGGAAAAGGGCATGTGGGACCTTTGGGGTTGGGGAACCAGGAAAATGGAAATGAAATGTAAAAAAAGAATATATCCAATAAACAAATGTGGTGCATTTATACAATGGAATATTACTCAGGTATTAAAAACAATGAATTCATGAAATTCTTAGGCAAGTGGATGGAGTTAGAAAATATCATCCTGAGTGAGGTAACACAATCACAAAAGAACACACATGGTATGTATTCACTGATAAGTGGATATTAGCCCAGAAGTGAGGAATACCCAAGATACAATTCACAGACCACATGAAGCTCAAGAAGGAAGACCAAAGTGTGGATACTTTTGTCCTTAGAAAGGGGATCAAAATACCCGTGGCTCACAGCCAACCAATGAATTGAGGATAGACGTCCTCCCCCCAATGGAGGAGCTAGAGAAAGGATCCAAGGAGCTGAAGGCCTTTGCAGCCCCATAGGAGGAACAATAATATGTACCAACCTGTACCCCCAGAGCTCTCAGGGACTAAACCACCAACCGAAGAGTACACATGGAGGTGTCCATGGCTCCAGCTAGGTATGTGTATAGAGCCATAATGGGGTGTCATGCCACATGGTAGGAACTTGTCATTGATCAAGGTGAACTTCTAGCATTTGTTGAGCAGGGATTCCTGTACTATACAGAATCTCATTTAGACCTAGGAGTTCCTTTGAAGTCTCTTTTACAACTAAGCCTATATCAGGAAGGCAGATGTTACCTCTAGTTTATTACATGGAAACCTTTTTACCTGGTTGACTTTACATTTCCTTATGGCAAATGGTTATGCTGATTGTCTTTTTGTGCCTGCTTTACTGGATACATCCTTTGATATGTAAAGATCTCATGCTTAAAATCCCCTGGCTGACTGCAGCACAATACATTCAGATAACAAACAATTCCTGCATTTTGGTGTTTGGTGTTTGTCGCTTGCCGGACTGTGCCTTCCTGCTTCACAAAAGTAATCCTGGATCCCTGCAGCCACAACTCCGGGTAGAGTGCGGTCTACAGCACTCAGGTGCAGAGTGTGGCAAGAAATGGCTCTTTCTGAAGTTGAAAACCTGTCCATGATAATGGGCTCTGAACCTATGAAATTAGAATCTCTCTGCCCAACTGACATTCCAACCTGTCCACCAGTCTGTGAACCTGGTGGCTCCTTCCAGTAGTCTTGTGTTTATCACCACACACTGCTTCAATTTGTCATTTTCTTAGAGCATTGCGCAGAGAATTGGAGCTGATGGGCTTGGTGAGACATATTTAATGCATAAATATTCCTTCAAACTACAGACACACTCTGTCACATAAGGGCAATAAAGCATATTGTTAGAGGAATGTGTGCAGTTTTCAAAGAAAGAAAAATGCTAGAAATGAATGAAACCAGAATCCATTTCAGCTTAAAAACACAAACAGTAGGCTGTGCTTAGAAAACTCAAATACCAAAGCCTTTGTTTACATAAAAATATTAATAAGATGTCTTTTTTGTTTTTCTGAAGAAACAAAAATGAATATGTCTGTTCAGTTTTGATTCTCATGGTTTAAAATATTTGTACTCTTCTCAACTTTGTGAATATCTTTACCATATATTTGAGCCCAAATGCTTCCAAATGTTCATATTTGAACTTCTAGCATTTGTTGAGCAGGGATTCCTGTACTATACAGAATCTCATTTAGACCTAGGAGTTCCTTTGAAGTCTCTTTTACAACTAAGCCTATATCAGGAAGGCAGATGTTACCTCTAGTTTATTACATGGAAACCTTTTTACCTGGTTGACTTTACATTTCCTTATGGCAAATGGTTATGCTGATTGTCAACAACTTTCTTAGAGTTGTATATATCTAGGATACATAAACTCTGCAAATGCATTGTACATTATTTTTCAAAATAATATTAAAATTTTTATGCTATTATTTGGGGTGCTCACCAGAGATGACCACTCAGTAACAGTTTATAAGCAATTGAACATCTTTTTTTTTTTTACTTTTTTATTCAATATTTGCTTTATTTACATTTCAAATGTTATCCCCTTTCCTCATTTCCCCACTGAAAACCCCCTATCCCATTCCCCCTTCCCCTGCTCACTAATCTCCCTCCCACTTTCCTGACCTAGTATTCCCCTACACTGGGGCATCGAGCCTTCACAGGACCAATGGCCTCTCTCTCCTCTCATTGATGTCTGAAAAGGTCATCCTCTGCTACATACCTGTAGCTGCCTGCAGGTACTGTGAACTGGTTCCTGGAAGAGAAACTGAGGGATGGATAGGGAAGTGGCAAAAAGAGAATTGAGTCAAGACATTTGCCGATCAAGACTGAGCTTTAATGAATGCTGGTCAATATATTATCTTGGGGAAACTCCTCCTCCCAGAGTCCATGCTGAGTTCCGGGGAAGCAAGCAGGTCAGGAAGCAGGAGCTGAACCAGAGGCCAAGGGAGGATATTCCTTACTGGCTTGCTTCCCCTGGTTTGCTCAGCCTGCTCTCTTACAGAACCCAATACCAGCAAGACGTGGTACCACTCACAATGGGCCTACCCCACTTCATCCCTAATTGCGAAAATGCCCCACAGCTGGATCTCATGGAGGCACTTCCCCACCTTAAGCTCTTTTTCCTAAGAAAATCTAGCCTGAATCAAGTTGACACACAAAACCAGCCAGTAAATACATTTGTGCGAAATGTTCTTGTTTTCTGCTAAGTTACACTTTTGAACGCATAGTGTTTTAAAACTTACCGAACGTGCTAATTGTAAAAGAAGAAACTTCTCGTCATTAGACCTGAATGTAACATGAATGCATTCACTTTGTAGTGTGTTTGGTTTTGCGTCTAGGTTTAAACACGTTTTCTCCTTGTAAACGGCATTGTACAGCTTTCTCTCTTAAATGCATATGAAAATCGTATATACTAATGAAGTACAGTGTTCCTGATTAAGACTATCACATACTAGTAAGAACTTTGTATGTGCAGTTAGAGCATATCATACATTGTGCGAAATGTTTTCTTTTTGCTAAATTAGTCTTTTAAACGCATAGTGTTTTAAAACTTACTGAGAGTGTTAATTGTAAAAGAACGAACCTATCCTCATTCAATCTGAATGTAACATGAATGCATTCACTTTGTATTTTGGTTTTGCATCTAGGATTAAACATGTTTATTCCACGTAAAGTACCTTGTACAGCTTTGTCTCATAAATACATATGAAAATCTGCAAAATATTCGTTTCAACGCATAGTGTTTTAAAACTTACTGAACGTGTTAATTGTAGAAGCACAAACTTCTCGTCAATACAACTGAATGTAACAAGAATGCATTCACTTTCTAGTGTGTTTGGTGTTAGGTTTAAACACGTTTCCTCCATGTAAACTGCATTGTACAGCTTTCTCACATAAATGCACATGAAAACCTATATACTATTGCAATACAGTGTTCCCAAGTAAAGACAATCACATCCTACCAAGAACTTTGTATGTGCAGTTAGAAGTTATCATACATTGTGCGAATTGTTCTCGTGTTCTGCTAAATTAGTTGGTTAAACACATAGTGTTATAAAACTTACTGAACGTGGTAATTATAAAAAAACAAACTGCTCGTCATTAGTCCTTAATGTAACATGAATACATTCATATTGTAGTGTGTTTGGTGTTAGGTTTGAACACATTTCCTCCATGTAAACTCCATTGTACATGTTTCTCTCATAAATGCACATGAAAACCTATATACTATTGCAATACAGTGTTCCCAAGTAAAGACAATCACATCCTACCAAGAACTTTGTATGTGCAGTTTGAAGTTATCATACATTGTGCAAATTGTTCTCCTGTTCTGCTAACCTGGTTGGTTAAACGCATAGTGTTGTAAAACTTACTGAACGTGTTAATTATGAAAGAACAAACTGCTTGTCCTTAGACCTTAATGTAACATGAATACATTCACATTGCAGTGTGTTTGGTGTTGCGTCTAGGTTTATACACGTTTCTAGTATGTATTCTGCATTGTACAGCTTATTTTGATAAATGCATATGAAAATCAACTGTAAGATTGAAATAGAGTGTTCCCGAGGAAAGAATATCACATACTAGTAAGAACTTTTTATGTGCAGTTAGTAGTTATCATACATTGTACGAAATGTTCTCATTTTCTGCTTAAATTGTTGTTTAAACGCATAATGTTTTAAAACTTACTGAACGTGTTAATTGTAAAAGAACACAATTCTCATTTTTAGACCTGAATGTAACATTAATGCATTCGATTTGTAGTGTGTTTGGTTGTGCATCTATGTTTAAAGAGGTTTCTTCTACGTAAACGGCATTGTACAACTTTCTTTCATAAATGTATATGAAAATCATATATCCTAATGAAATACAGTGTTCCCGAGTAAAGACAATCACATACTAGTAAGAACTTTGTATGAACAGTTCGTAGTTATAATATATTTTGTGAACTGTTCTTGTTTTGTGCTAAATTAGTTGTTTAAACACATAGTGTTTTAAAACATACTGAACGTGTTAATAGTAGAAGAACAAACTTCTGGTCATTAGACCTGAATGTAACATGAATACATTCACATTATAGTGTGTTTGGTGTTGCGTCTAGATTTATAGAGGTTTCTATTATGTATTCTGCATTTTACAGCTTTCTTTGATAAATGCATATGAAAATCAACTGTAAGATTGAAATAGAGTGTTCCTGAGTAAAGAAAATCACATACAAGAAAGAACTTTGTATGTGCAGTTAGTAGTTATCATACATTGTACAAAATGTTCTTGTTTTCTTCTTAAATTGTTGTTTAAATGCATAGTGTTTTAAAACTTACTGAAAGTGTCAATTGTAAAAGAACAAACCTCTCGTTTTTAGACCTGAATGTAACATTAATGCATTCGATTTGTAGTGTGTTTGGTGGTGTGTCTAGGTTTAAAGAGGTTTCTTCTATGTAAACGGCATTGTACAACTTTCTTTCATAAATGTATGTGAAATAATATATCCTAATGAAATAGTGTTCCCGAGTAAAGACAATCACATACTAGTAAGAACGTTGTATGTACAGTTTGTACTTATAATATATTCTGTGAATTGTTCTCGTTTTATGCTAAATTAGTTGTTTAAATGCATAGTGTTTTAAAACTTACTGAATGTGTTAATTGTAGAAGAACAAACTTCTGGTCATTAGACCTGAATGTTACATGAATGCAGTCACATTGCAGTGTGTTTGGTGTTGCGTCTTGGTTTAAACACGTTTCTAATATGTAATCTGCATTGTGCAGCTTTCTCTGAAAAATGTTTATGAAAATCAAATGTAAGATTGAAATAGAGTGCTCCCGAGCAAGGACTATCACATACTAGTAAGAACTTTGTATATGCAGTTAGTATTTATCATACATTGTACAAAATGTTCTCTTTTTTCTGTTTAAATTGTTTTTTAAATGCATAGTGATTTAAAACTAACTGAACGTGTTACTTGTAAAAGAACAAACTTCTCTTTTTTAGACCTGAATCTAACATTAATGCATTCGATTTGTCAGGTATTTGGTGGTGGGTCTAAGTTTAATGAGTTTTTTTCTACGTAAATGGCATTGTACAGGTTTCTTTCATAAATGCATATGAAAATCATATATCCTAATGTAATACAGTATTCGCGAGTAAAGACCATCATATTCTAGTAAGAACTTTGTTTGTGCAGTTAGAATTTTTCATCCCTTGTGCGAAATGTTTTTGTTTTGTGCTAAATTAGTTGTTTAAACACATAGTTTTAAAACTTACTGAACGTGTTCATTGTAAAAGAACAAACTTCTCGTCATTAGACCTGAATGTAACATGATTACATTCACATTGCAGTGTGTTTGGTGTTGTGTCTAGGTTTAAACACTTTTCTACTATGTAATCTGCATTGTACAGCTTTTTCTGATAAATGCATATGAAAATCAGATGTAAGATTGAAATAGAGTGTTCCCGAGTAAAGAAAATCACATACTAGTAAGAACTTTGATGTGCAGTTAGTAGATATCATACATTGTGTGAGATGTTCTCGTCTTGTGCTAAATTAGTTGTTTAAACACTGAACGTGTTAATTGTAGAAGAACAAACTTCTCGTCATTTACCTGAATGAAACTTGAATACATTCACATTGTAGTGTGTTTGGTGGTGCGTCTAGGTTTAAAGAGGTTTCTTCTACTTAAACGGCTTTGTACAGTTTTCTTTCATAAATGCATATGAAAATCATACATCCTAATTAAATACACTATTCCCAAGTAAAGACAATCACATACTAGTAAGAACTTTGTATGCACAGTTAGTAGTTATAATAAATTGTGGGAAATGTTCTCCTTTTGTGCTAAATTAGTTGTTTAAACGCAAAGTGTTTTAAAACATACCGAACGTGTTAATTGTAGAACAAACTTCTGGTCATTAGACCTGAATGTAACATGAATACATTCACATTGCAGTGTGTTTGGTGTTGCGTCTTGGTTTAAACACGTTTCTACTATGTAATCTGCATAGTGCAGCTTTCTCTGAAAAATGCATATGAAAATCAAATAGTGCTCCAGAGTAAAGACTATCACATACTAGTAAGAACTTTGTATGTGCAGTAAGTAGTTATCAGACATTGTGCCAAATGTCTCGTTTTCTGCTCTATTGTGTAAACGCATAGTGTTTTAAAACTTACTGAACGTGTTAATTGTAAAAGAACAAACTTCTCGTTTTTAGACCTAAATGTAACATTAATGCATTCGATTTGTAGTTTGTTTGGTGGTGTGTCTAGGTTTAAAGAGGTTTCTTCTACATAGGCATTGTACAACTTTCTTTCATAAATGTATATGGAAATCATATTTACTAATGAAATACAGTGTTCCTGAATAACGACAATCACATACTAGTAAGAACGTTGTATGTACAGTTTGTAGTTATAATATATTGTGCAAAATGCTCTCGTTTTTTGCTAAATTAGTTGTTTAAACGCATAGTGTTTTAAAACTTACTGAATGTGTTAATTGTAGAAGAACAAACTTCTGGTCATTAGACCTGAATGTTACATGAATACATTGACATTGCAGTGTGTTTGGTTTTGCGTCTTGGTTTAAACACATTTCTACTATGTAATCTGCATTGTGCAGCTTTCTCTGAAAAATGTATCTGAAAATCAAATGTAAGATTGAAATAGAGTGCTCCCGAGTAAAGACTATACTCGTAGGAATTTTGTATGTGCAGTTAGTATTTATCATACATTGTACGAAATGTTCTCGTTTTCTGCTTAAATTGTTGTTTAAACGCATAGTGTTTTAAAACTTACTGAACGTGTTACTTGTAAAAGAACAAACTTCTCTTTCTTAGACCTGAATCTAACATTAATGCCTTCGATTTGTAGTGTATTTGGTGGTGCGTCTAAGTTTAAAGAGTTTTCTTCTATGTAAATGGGATTGTACAGGTTTCTTTCATAAATGCATATAAAATCATATATCCTAATGTAATTCAGTAATCCTCAGTTTTATCATACATATATTAGATGAAAATCTTCAGTTCTTTATGAAAATGTCTCCTCTTCCTTTTCAATAATACTCTAGTTGTATTTTTATGCCTATCCCTGTATCTTAGTTTTTGTTTTCCAAAATATCTTCATTTTATAAATTATCTTATGTTATCCTCAATTTTAGAATACATTTGTTAGATGAAAATCTTCAGTTTTATCAGAAAATGTATCTATTCAGTTTATCAATTACATTCTAATTGTGTTTGAAACCATATCATTGTATCTGTGAAAATTACAATAAAAATCTAAAAATTTTACAGTTTTCCTATGAATTTCCATAATTTTATCTGATATATGTTCTATAAAATTCTTCCAATTTATTAGAAAATATCTCCACTACCTTTTTCAAATATATTATTATTTAAGTGTATACCTAACATTGTATCTGTGAAAATTACCACAAAAATCTTCAAATTTTAACATTTTCTCATAAATTTCCATAATTTTATCAGAAATATTTCACATGAATTTCCAAAATTTTATTAGAAATATTATACAAAAATTTCAGTTTTATCAGAAAATATCTCCACTTTCTTTTTCACTTATATTCTAACTGTATTAGTAATCTAATTTTATTTTTATGCCTATCATTGTACCTGAATTTTGTCCAAATAAATCTTCAATTTTATCAATTACCCCAGTAACCCTTTATTGTATCATGCATATGTTAGATGAAAATCTTCAGTTTTATCAGAAAATGTCTCCACTTCATTTTTATGTTGTATTCAAATTGTATTTCTATGCCTATCATTGTAATTGAGTGTTTTTCCAAAAAATCTTTAATTTTATAAATTACCTCATGATATCCTCATTTTATCATATGCATGTTATATGAAAATCTTCAGTTTTTTATGAAATTGTATCTACTTCCTCCTTCAATTATAATCTCAATGTATTTGTATGCCTATCATTGTATCTGAGGTTTTTTTTGAAAAAAATCTTCAATTTTATAAGTTTTCATATGTAATCCTCAATTTTATGATAAATATGTTAGATAAAAATCTTCAGTTCTACCAGAAAATATCTCCACTTCCCTTTTCAATTATCTGATAATTCTATTTGGATGCCTATCATTGTATCTGAGTTTTATTGTTCAAAAAATCTAAAATTTTATCAGTTATCCTATGTAATCCTCAATTTTATCATACATATTTTAGATGAAAAGCTTCAATTCTATAAGTCAATATCTCCACTTCCCTTTTCAATTATATTTTAATTGTACTTGTAGGAAGATCATTGTATCTGAGTATTTTTCCAAATAAATCTTCATTTTATCAATTATCTTATGTAATCCTCAATTTTATCATACATGTTAGATGAAAATCTTAAGTTCTTTACAAAAATATGCCCTCTTCCGTTCTTAAAAATACTCCAGTTGTATTTGTATGCCTATCCTTGCATCTGCATTTTTGTTTTCCAAAATATCTTCAATTTTATAAATTATCTTAAATTATCCTCAATTTTAACATACATTTGTTAGATAAAAATCTTCAGTTTTATCAAAAAATGTCTCTATACCTTTTTTCAATTACATTCTAATTGTGTTTGTAAGCCTATTATTGAATCTGTGAAAATTACCACAAAAATCTACAAATTTTATAATTTTCCTATGAATTTCTCTAATTTTATCAGATATATGTTATGCAAAATACTTCAGATTTATCAGAAAATATCTCCACTTCATTTTTCAACTATATTATTATTTATTTGTATGCTCACCATTGTATCTGTGAAAATTACCACAAAAATCTTTAAATATTAACATTATCATATGAATTTCCATAATTTAATCAGAAATGTTATACAAAAATCTTCAGTTTTATCAGAAAATGTCTCCACTTTTTTCACTTATATATAATTTAATTGTATGCCTTTCATTTTATCTGAGATTTTACCACAAAAATCTTCAATTTTATCAAATTACCTATGTTATCAGCCATTTTATCATCCATAAGTTAGATGTAAAGCTTCAGAATTATTAACAGAATATGCCTCCACATCCTTTTTCAATTATATACTAATTGTATTTGTGTGCCTATCATTGTATTCGAGGTTTTATCTGGATATATCTTCAATTTTGTCAATTATCCTATGTTATCCTCATTTTTTCATACTTATGTTAGCTAAACATCTTCAGTTTTATCAGAAAATGACTCTGCTTCCTTTTTCAATTGTATTCAAATTCTATTTGTGTGCTTATCATTGCATCTGAGTTTTTTTTCAAAAACATCTTCAATTTCATGAATTAACTTAAGTTATCCTCAATTTTATCATACATATGTTAGAGGAAAATATCAGTTTTATAGGAAAATGTCTCCACTTCTTTTTGCAATTATATTTGTATGTGTACCATTGTATCTGTGAAAACTTCCACAAAAATTTTCAATTTTCAAATTTTTCCTATGAATTTCCCTTATTTGATATGAAACATGTTATATGAAATCTGTTTTATCAGAAAATGTCTCCACTTCCTTTTTCAATTATGTCATAATTGTATTTGTGTGCCTATCACTGTATATGAGAGTTTTCAAAGAAAATCTTCAATTTTATCAGATATCCTATGTAATCCTCAATTTTATCATAGATATGCTAAATGAAAATCTTTGGTTTTATGAGAAAATGTCTCATCTTCCTTTTTCAATTGAATTCTAATAGTATTTGTAAGCTTATCATTGTATCAGAGTTTTTTTGCAAAAGAATCTTCAATCTTATAAATTATCCTAAGTTTTCCTCAATATTATCACACATATGTTAGAAGAAAATCTTCAGTTTTATAGGAAAATGGCTCCACTTCCTTTTTCAATGACATTCTAATTGTATTTGTATGCTTACCATTGTATCTGTAAAAATTACCAGAAAATCTTCAATTTTTAATTTTTTCCTACGAATTTCCCTTACTTTATCAGAAATATGTTATGTGAAATCTTTAGATTTTTCAGAAAATGTCTCCACTTTCTTTCCAGTTATCTGATAATTCTACTTGTATGCCTATCATGGTGACAGTTTTTCAAAAATATCTTCAATTTTATCAGATATCCCATGTAACCCTCAATTTTATCATGCATATTTTTTTGTTTGTTTTCAAGACAAGATTTCTCTGTGTAGCTTGGGCTGTCCGGGAACTCACTCTGTATACCAGGATGGCCTCGAACTCAGAAATCCACCTGCCTCTGCCACCCTAGTGCTGGGATTACAGGCATCTGCCACCACCGCCCAGCTTATCATGCATATTTTTGATGAAAATCTTCAGTTCTATCATAAAATGTATCCACTTCACTTTTCAATTGAATTCTAATTATATTTGTATGGCTATCATTGTATTAGAGGTAATTTTTTTCAAAAAATCTTCAATTTTATACATTATCTTATATTATCCTCAATTTTATCATACATGTAAGATGAAAATCTTCATTACTTTACAAAAATGTCTCCATTTCCCTTTTCAATTGCATTCTACTTGTATTTATATGCCTACAAATGTAACTGAGATTTTTAAAATAATATTCAATTTTATAAATTATGTTGTTATCCACATATATTAGATGAAAATCTTCAGTTTTATGTGAAAATGTCTCCATGTCTCTTTTAGTTATATTCTAATTGTATTTTTATGCCTATCATTGTATCTGAGTTTTGTCCAAATAAGACTTCAATTTTATCAATTACCCTAGTAATCCTCTATATTATCATATGTATATTAGATGAAAATCTTCAGTTTTATCAGAAAATATTCCACTTTGTTTTTCAGTTGTCTTCTAATTGTATTTCTATTCCTATCATTGTATCTGAGTGTTTTCCCCCCAAAATCTTTAATTTTATAAATTACCTTATGATATCCTAATTTTATCATATGTGTTATATGAAAATTTCAGTTTGACCTGAAAATGTCTCCACATCCTCCTGCAATTATATTCTAAATATGTTTGTATACCTATCATTGTATCTGAGTTTTTTCCCAAAAAAACATCTTCAATTTTTTCAGTTATCATACACAATTCTCAATTTTATGATACATATGTTAGATTAAAATCTTCAGTTCTACCAGAAAACATCTCCACTTCCCTTTTCAATTACATTCTAATTATTTGGATGCCTATCATTGTATCTGAATTTTTCTCAAAATAATCTTAAATTTTATGTTATCCTATGTAACCCTCAATTTTATCATGCATATATTTGATCAAATGCTTCATTTCTATCAGAAAATATCTCCACTTTCCTTTTCAATTATATTCTAAATGTATTTGTATGCAGAACATTGCATCTGAGTATTTGTCCAGATAAATCTTCAATTTGATCAATTATCTGATTTAATCCTCAATTTTATATAAAATTATATATACATATATACATAATTTCATATAACATACATATGATAAAATTAGGATATCATAAGGACATTTATGAAATTAAAGTTTTTGGAAAAACAATGAGATACAATGAGAGGCATAGATATATTATTAGAATACAAATGAAAAATTAAGTGGAGACATTTTCTGATAAAACTGGATTTTAATCTAATATATGTATAATAAAATAAGTGATTACTAGAGTAACTGATAAATTTGAAGTTTTATTTGGACAAAACACAGATAGGCATAAAAATACAATTAGAAAATAACTAAAAGAGACATGGAGACATTTTCATATAAAACTGAAGATTTTAATATAATATATGTATGATAAAATGAGGATAACAACATAATTTATAAAACTGAATTTTTTAAAAAACCTCAGATACATTGATAGGCATATAAATACAATTAGAATGTAATTGAAGAATGAAATGGAGACATTTTCGTAAAGTAATGAAGATTTTCATTTAACATATGTATTATAAAATTGAGGATAACATAAGATAATGTATAAAATTGAAGATTTTTTGAAAAAAACTCAAATATAATGATATCCATACTAATATAATTAGAATTCAATTGAAAAAGGAAGTGGAGAGATTTTATGATAGAACAGAAGATTTTTATTTAAAATATCCTTGATAAATTTGAGGATTATATAGGATATTTGATAAAATTGAACATTTTCTTGGAAAAATCTCACATACAATGATAGGCATACAAATAGAATTATCAGATAATTGAAAAGTAGGTGGATATTATAAATAAGGCTGATATGAACATAGTGGAGCATGTATACTTATTGCATGCTGGGGAATCTTCTGGGTATATGCCCAGGAGTGGTATGGCTGGGTCCTCTGGAAGTATCATGTCCAGTTTTCTGAGGAACCGCCAGACTGATTTCCAGAGTGGTTGTACCAGCTTGCAGTCCCACCAGCAGTGGAGGAGTGTTCCTCTTTCTCCACATCCTTGCCAACACCTGATGTCTTCTGAGTTTTTGATCTTAGCCATTCTGACTGGTGTGAGGTGAAATCTCAGGGTTGTTTTGATTTGCATTTCTCTAATGACTAATGATGTTGAACATTTTTAAGGTGTTTCTCAGCCATCCAAATTTCTTCAGATGAAAAGTCTTTGTTTAGCTCTGTACCCCATTTTTGGATAGGGTTATTTGGTCTTCTGGGGTCTAAATTCTTGAGTTCTTTGTATGAATTAGATATTAGCCCTCTGTCGGATGTTGGGTTGGAGAACCCAGATGTCCCTCAACGGAGGTATGGATACAAAAAATGGAGTACTATTCAGCCATTAGAAACAATGAATTCATGAAATTCTTAGAGGGATGGATGGAGCTGGAGAACATCATACTAAGTGAGGTAACCCATTCTCAAAAGAATACCCATGGTATGGACTCACTGATAAGTGGATATTATCCTAGACTCTTGGGACATCAAAGACACAATCCACATATCAAATCATAATCGACAAGTAGGAAGGAGTGGACAGTGGTGCTCGAAAGGATCAAAACATCAGTGTAGGGAAACACCAGGACAGGGAAGTGGAAAGGGGTGGATGTGGGAACAGGGGGAGGGAAATGTCATGTAGGTCCTTTGGGGGATGGGGAACCAGAAAAGGGGAAATGAAATATAAATATAGAATATATCCAATAAAAAATAAGAAAAGAAAAGTAGTGGAAACATTTTCTGAAGCCAATAATAAATTTGTATAACATATTTCTGATAAAGTAAGGGAAATTCATAGGAAAAAATTAGAAATTGAAGATTTTTGTGGCAATTTTCACACTTTCAATGGTACACATAAAATATAATTAGAATGTAATTGAAAAAGGAAGTGGAGACATTTTCCTATAAAACTGAGGATTTTCCTCTTACCTTTGTATGATAAACTGAGGATAACTTAAGGTAAATTATGAAATTGAAGGTTTTTTGGAAAAAAAACTCAGATGCAATGATAAGCAAACAAATACAATTAGAATACAATTGAAAAAGGAAGAATAGACATTTTGTGATAAAACTGAAGATTTTTATCTAAAATATGCATAATAAAATTGAAAATTACAAAGGATAATTGATAAAATTGAAGATTTATTCAGAAAAAACTTGGATACAATGATCGGCATGCAAATACAATTAGAATACAATTGACAAAGGACATGGAGACATTCTGTTAATTCTGAAGATTTACATCTAACTTATGTATGATAAAATGGATGATAACAGGAACATTGATAAAATTGAAGATTTTGTGATAAAATCTCAGATACAATGAAAGTCATACAAATTCAACTATAAAAAAGTGAAAAAGAAAGTAGAGATATTTTCTGATAAAACTGAAGGTTTTAGTATATTGCTTCTGAGTAAATTATGGAAATTCATGGGAAAATGTTAAAATTTGAAGAATTTTGTGGTAATTTATATATATATATATATACATATATATATACACATATATACATATATGTGTATATATATAATTGTCGGCATACAAATAAATAAGATAGTTGAAAATGGAAGTGGAGATATTTTCTGATAAATCTGAAGAATTTTGCATAACATATATCTGATATAATTATGGAAATTTGTAAGAAAACTGTAAAATTTGACAATTTTTGTGGTAATTTTCACAGATGCAATGATAGGCTTACAAACACAATTGGAAGTTAATTGAAGAAAGGAATCAAGACATTTTCTAATAAAACTGAAGATTTTCATCTAACAAATATATGAAAAGTGAGGATAACATAATTTATAAAATTGAAGATATTTTGGAAAATAAAAACTCAGGTACAAGGGTAAGCATACAAATACAAATAGAGTATTATTGAAAAAGGAAGAGGACACAGTTATGTCGAGAACCGAAGATTTCATCTAACATATGTATGATAAAATTGAGGATTACATAAGATAATTGATAAAATTGAAGATTTATTTGGAAAAATAATCAGATACAATGATCTGCATACAAATACAATTAGAATATAATTGAAAAGAGAATTTGAAATATTTTCTGATAGAATGGAAGCTTTTCATCTAACATATGCATGATAAAACTGAGGATTACATAGGATAACAGATAAAATTTCAGATTTATTTGAAAAAACACTCATATACAATGACAGCCATCCAAATTGAATTATCACATAATTGTAAAGGGAAGTGGAGATATGTTCTGGTAGAAGTGAAGATTTTAATCAAACATATGTATCATAAAATTGATGATTACATAAGACAACTAATAAAATTCAAGATTTTCTTTGGAAAAAATCAGATAGAGTGATAGGCATACAAATAGAATTATCACATATTTGAAAATGAAGTGGAGATATTTTCTGACAAAACTGAAGATTTCGTATGGTATATTACTCATAAAGTAAGGGAAATACATAGGAAATATTTAAAAATAGAAGGTTTTTGTGGTAATTTTCACAGATACAATAGTAAGCATACAAATACAATTAGAATGTAATTAAAAAAGGAAGTGGAGCCATTTTCGTATAAAACTGAAGATTTTCCTCTAACATATGTGGGATAAAATTGAGGAAAACTTAGGATAATTTATAAAATTGAAGATTCTTTTGCAAATAACTCAGATAAAATGATAAGCTTACAATGACTATTAGAATTCGATTGAAAAAGGAAGGCGAGACATTTTCTCATAAAACTGAAGATTTTCATTTAACATATGCATGATATGATTGAGGATT
Source organism: Apodemus agrarius (assembly GCA_964023405.1). Lineage (NCBI taxonomy): Eukaryota > Metazoa > Chordata > Mammalia > Rodentia > Muridae > Apodemus > Apodemus agrarius. The sequence continues at coordinate 95,403,641 of OZ030010.1, read as the reverse complement.
ACATAGGATAACTAAGTAAATTGTTGATATTCTCTAGAAAAATGGCAGATACAATGATAGGCATACAAATACAATTAGAATATGATTGAAAAAGGAAGTGGAGACATTTTATGTTAGAACTGAAGATTTTTATCAAAATGTGCATGATAAAATTGAAGATTACATAAGATATCTTATAAAATTGAAGATTTTTTTGGAAAAATCTCACATACAATGATAGGCCTTCAAATAGAATTGTCAGATAATTGAAAATGAAGTGGAGAGATTTTCTGATAAAACTAAAGATTTTGTATAAAATATTTCTGATAAAGTAATGGAAATTCATAAGAAAAATTTAAAAATTGAAGATTTTTCTGGTAATTTTCACAAAACAAAATGGTAAGCATACAAATACAATTAGAATGTAATTGAAAATGGAAGTGGAGCAAATTTCCTATAAAACTGAAAATTTTCCTCTCACATATGTTTTATAAAATTGAAGTAAACATAGGATAATTTATAAAATTGATGATTTTTTTTGCAAAAAAACTCAGATACCATATAGGCATACAAATACAGTTAGAATACAATTGAAATAGGATGTGGAGACATATCTGTTAATTCTGAAGCTTTATATCTCACTTATGTATGAGAAAATGGATGATAACATAAGAAAATTGATAAAATTGAAGATTTTTGATAAAATCTCAGATACAATGAAAGGCATACAAATACAACTATATATAAGGCAAAAAGAATGTGGAGACATTTTCTGATAAAACTGAAGATTTTTGTGTAACATTTCTGATAAAATTATGGAAATTCATGTGAAGATGTTAAAATTTGAAGTTTTTGTGGTAATTTTCAGAGATACAATGGTAGGCATACAAATAAATAATAATAACGTTGAAAAAGGAAGTGGAGATATTTTCTGATAAATCTGAAGAATTTTCCATAACACGTTTCTGATAAAATTATGGAAATTCTAAGGAAAATTCTAAAGTTTGTATTTTTTGTGGTAATTTTCACAGATACAACAAAAGGATAACAAACACAATTAGAATGTAATTGAAAATAGGAATAGAGACATTTTCTGATAAAATTGAAGATTTTGAATATCATATTTCTGATAAAGTAAGGGAAATTCATAGGAAAATTTAAAAATTGAAGATTTTTGAGGTAATTTTTACAGATACACTGGTAAGCATACAAATACAATTAGAATGTAAATGAGACAGGAACTGGAGACATTTTCTTATAAAACTGAAGAAAATCCTCTAACATATATATGTTAAATTGAGGATAATATAAGATTATTTATAAAATTGAAAATTTTTTTGAGAATAAACTCAGATGAAATGATAAGCATACAAATACAATTAGAGTACAATTAAGAAGGAAGAAGAGACATATTCTGATAAACCTGAAGATTTTCATCTAACATATGTATGATAAAATTGAGAATTACATAGGATAATTGATAAAATTTAAGATTTATTGAGACAAAAACTCTGATGCAATTATAGGCATACAAAACAATTAGAATACAATTGAAAAAGGAAGTGAAGTCATATTCTGTTAATTCTTCAGATTTACATCTAATGTATATATGATAAAATGGAAGAACTGGAAAATTGATAAAATTGAAGATTATTTTGATAAAATCTCAGATTCATTGACAGGCTTAAAAACAATAGTATTATAAGGAAAAAAGAAAATGGAAATATTTTTTGAAAAAACTGAAGATTTTTCTATAATATTTCTGATAAAATTATGGAAATTTATGAGAAAATATTAAAATTTGAAGGTCTTTGTGGTATTTTTCATAGATACAGTGTTAGATACACCAATAAATAATAATATAGTTAAAAAGAAAGTGGAGATATTTTCTAATAAATCTGATGAATTTTGCATAACACATATCTGATAAAATCATGAAAATTCATAGGAAAACTCTAAAATTTCTAGATTTATGTTGTAATTTTCACAGATACAATGATAGGCTTAAAACACAATTAGAATGTAATTGAGAAAAAGAATACAGATATTTTCTGATAAAACTGGAGATTTTCATCTAACAAATATATGTTAAAATTGAGGATAACATAAGATAATTTACAAAATTGAAGACATTTTGGAAAACAAAAACTCAGATAAAAGGATAGGCATACAAGTACAACTAGAGTATTATTGAAAAAGGAAGAGGACACATTTTAGTAAAGAACTGAAGATAGTCATCTAACATATGTATGACAAAATTGAGGATTTCATAAGATAATTGATAAAATTAAAATTTTACTTGGAAAACCACAGATATAATGATCTGCATACAAATAGATTTTGAATATAATTGAAAAGGAAGTGGAGATATTTCCTGATAGAACTGAAGATTTTTATCTAAAATATGCATGTGAAAATTGAGAATTACATAAAATAACAGATATAATTTTAGATTTTGAAAAATATCTCAGATATAATATTAGGCATCCAAATATATCTAGAATATAATTGAAAAGAGAAGTGGAGACATTTTCTGGTATAACTGAAGATTTTAATCTAACATTTGTCACAAAATAGAGGAGTACATATGATAACTGATAAAATTAGAGATTTTTTTGAAAAAAATCTCAAATACAATGAGAGGCATATAAATTGAATTATCTCATAATTGAAAATGAAGTGGAGACATTTTCTGACAAAAGTGAAGATTTTGTGTAACATAATACTGATAAAGTAAGGGATATTCATAGGAAAAATTTAAAAATTGGAAATTTTTGTGGCAATTTTCACAAATAAAATGATAGGCATACAAATAATATTAGAATGTAATCAAAAAACGAAGTGGAGACATTTTCGTTTAAAGTTCAAAATTGTCCTCTAACATATCTATGATAAAATTGAGGATAACTTAAGATAATTTATAAAATTGAAGATTTTTGAAAATATCTCAGATAAAATGATAGGCATACAAATGCATTTAGAATATAATTGAAAAAGGTAGTAGAGAAATTTTCATACACAATTGAAGATTTTCATATCACATACGTATGATAAAGTGAGGATGTCATAAGGTAATTTATAAAATTAAAGATTATTTGGAACAAAAACCTCAGATATAAGGATTGTCATAGAAATACAATTAGAATACAATTAAAAATCCAAGTGGAGACATTTCTGATAAAACTGAAGATTTTCATCTAACATATGTGTGATAAAATAGAGGATTACTAGTATAATTGATAAAACTGAAGATTTATTTGTACAAAACTCAGATACAATGATAGGCATAAAAATACAATTAGAATATAACTCAAACAGATGTGTAGACATTTTCATATAAAACTGAAGATTTTCATCTAATGTATGTATAATAAAAATGAGGATAACTTAAGAAAATTTATAACATTGTATATATTTTTAAAAGGATACAGATACAATGATAGACATAAATACAATTAGAATGTAATTGAAAGAGGAGTGGAGACATTTTCATAAAGAATTAAAGATTTTCATCTGACATATGTATGATAAAATTGAGGATAACGCAAGATAATGTATAAAATTGCAGATTTTTATGTTGAAACTCAAATACAATGATAGCCATACAAATATAATTAGAATTCAATTGAAAAAGGAAGTGGAGACATTTTATGATAGAACTGAAGATTTTCATATAAAATATGCATGATAAAATTGAGGATTACATAGGATATCTGATAAAATTGAAGATTTTTTTGGAAAAATCTCAGATACAATGATAGGCATACAAAAATGATTAGAATATAATTAAAGGATGACATGAAGACATTTTCCTATAAAACTGAAGATTTTCATATAACCTACATATGATAAAATGAGGATATCATAATGTAATTTATAAAATAAAATATTTTTTTGAAAAACACTCAGGTAGAATGATAGACATAAAAATACAATTAGAATACAACTGAAAAATGAAGTGGAGACATTTTCTGATAAAACTGACGATTTTTATCTAACATATGTATGATAAAATAAACGATTACTAGGGTAATTGATAAAATTGAAGATTTATTTGGACAAATCTCAGATATAATGATAGGCATAAAAATACAATTAGAATATAACCAAAAGTGACGTGGAGATATTTTCATAAAAAACTGAGGATTTTCATCTAATATATGTATGATAAAATTAAGGATTACATAATATAATTTATAAAATTGAATATTTAAAAAAATCTCAGATACATTGATAGGCATATAAATACAATAAGAATGTAAATGAAAAGGGAAATGGACACATTTTAGTAAAGAAATGAAGATTTTTTTCATCAACTTTTGTATGATAAAATTGAGGATAACATAAGATAATGTATAATATTGAAGATGTTTTTGAAATAAACTCAAATACAATGATAGCCATAAAAATGTAATTAGTATTCAATTGAAAAAAAAGAGCTGGAGACATTTTATGATAGAACCGAAGATTTTCATCTATAATCTGCATGATAAAATTGAGGATTACATAAGATATCTGATCAAATTACAGATTTTTTGAATAAATCTCACATGCAATGATATGCATACAAATAGAATTATCAGATAATTGAAAAGGAAGTGGAGAAATTTTCTGGTAAAACTAAAGATTTCATATAAAATATTACTGATAAAGTAAGGGAAATTCATAGGAAAAATTAAAAAACTTGAAGATTTTTGTGGTAATTTTCACAGAAACACATGTAAGCATACAAATACAATTAAAATGTAATTGAAAAATGAAGTGGAGCCATTTTCCTATAAACCTGAAGATTTTTCTCTAACATATGTGTGATGAAATTGAAGAAAACTTAGCATAATTTATAAAATTGATGATTTTTTTTGAAAAAACTCAGGTACAATGATAAGCTTATAAAAACTATTAGAATTCATTTAAAAAAGAAATACAAGACATTTTCTCATAAAACTTAAGGTTTTCATTAACATATGTATGATAAAATTGAGGATTACATAGGATAACTGATTAAATTCAAGATATTCTCTAGGAAAATCTCATATTCAATGATAGGCACACAAACACAATTAGAATATGATTGAAAAAGTAGGTGGAGACATTTTTTATAAAACTGAAGATTGTCATCAGATATATGTATTATAAATTTAAGGATAACATAAGATAATATTTAAATCTTAAGATATTTTGGAAAATGAAAACTTGGATACAATGATAGGCATACAAATACAATTATAATGCAATTGAAAAAGGAACTCAACAAATTTTGTGATAGAAGTGAAGATTTTCATCTAACATATATATGATAAAATTGAGGAATACTTAGGATAACTGATAAAATTGAAAATTTTCTTTGAATAATCTCACATACAATGATAGGCACACAAATAAAATTATCACATAATTGAAAAAGGAAATGGAGACATTTTCTCATAAAACGGAAGATGTCATATAACGTTTCAATCAAATAAGGGAAATTAATGGGAAAAATTAAAAAATATAATATTTTTGTGGTATTTTTCACAGATACAATGGTACACATACAAATACAATTAGAATGTAATTGCAAAAAGAATTGGAGACATTTTCTGATAAAACTGAAGATTTTTGTCTAATATATGCATGATTAAAATGAAAATTACATAGGATAATTTATAAAATTGAAGATTTATTCAGAAAAAAACCTCAGATCAAATGATAGGCATACAAATACAATTAGAATAAAATTGAAAAAGGACCTGGAGACATATCATGTTAATTATGAAGCTTTACATCTAACTTATGGATGATAAAATGGATGATAACTTAGGAAAACTGATATAATTGAAGAATTTCTTGATAAAATCTCAAATACAATGAAAGGCATACCAATACAACTATAAAAAAGAGAAAAAGAAAGTGGAGACATTTTCTGATAAAACTGAAGATTTTTGTATAACATTTCTGAATAAATTAGGGAAATTCATGTGAAAATGTGAAAATTTGAAGATTTTTGTGGTAATTTTCACAGATACAAAGTTCAGCATACAAATAAAAAATAATATAGTTGAAAAAGTAAGTGGAGATATTTTCTGATAAGTCTGAGGAATTTTGCATAACATATATCTGATAAAATTATGGAAATTCATAGGAACACTGTAAAATGTGAAGATTTTTGTAGTATTTTTCACACACAATGGTAGGCATACAAATAAATAATAATATAGTTGAAAAAGGAAGTAGAGATATTTCTGGATAAATCTGAAGAATTTTGCATAACATATATCTGATAATATTTTGGAAATTCATAAGAAAACTATAATTTGCTGATTTTTGTGGTAATTTTCACAGATACAATGATAAGCTTAAAATCATAATTAGAATGTAATTGAAAAAAGGAATAGAGACATTTTCTGATAAAACTTAAGATTTTCATCTAACACATGTATGTTAAAATTGAGGATTACATAAGGTAGTTTATGAAATTGAAGATATTTTGGAAAACAAAAGCTCAGATACAAGGATAGGCATACAAATACAACTACAATATGATTGACAAAGAAAGAGGATAAAGTTTGGAAAGAACTGAAGATTTTCATCTAACATATGTATGATAAAATTGAGGATTGCATAAGATGATTGACAAAATTGAAGATTTATCTGGAAAAATACTCAGATACAATGATCTGCATACAAATGCAATTAGAATATAATTGATAGCTCTTGGTGTTCTGTACAGGAACTTTCCCCCTGAACCAATGTCCTCATGGGTCTTCACCAGTTTCTTTTCTATTAATTTTAGTGTGTCTGGTTTAATGTGGAGGTCCTTGATACACTTGGAGTTGATCTTAGTACAAGGAGATAAGAGTGGATCAACTCTCATTCTTCTGCATGTTGACCTCCAGTTGAGTCAGCACCATTTGTTGAAAAGGCTATCTTTTATCCACTGGATGTTTTCAGCTCCTTTGTCAAAAATCAATTGGCCAAATATGTGTGGGTTCAATTCTGGGTCTTCAATCCTATTCCATTGATCCACCTCCCTGTCACTGTACTAATACCATGCAGTTTTTAACACTACTGCTCTGTAGTATTGCTTATGGTCCGGGATATTGATTCCCCCAGAAGTTCTTTTACTGGTGATGATAGTTTTAGCCATCCTGGGTTGTTTGTTATTCCACATGAATTTGAGAATTGCTCTTTCTAACTCTATGAAGAACTGAGTTGGGATTTTGATGGGGATTGTGTTGGATCTGTATATTGCTTTTGGCAAGATTGCCATTTTAACTACATTGATCCTGCCAACCCACAAGCATGGAAGATTTTCCCATTTTCTGAGGTCTTCTTCCATTTCCTTCTTCGGAGACCTGAAGTTTTTGTCATACAAATCTTATGCTGGTTAGAGTCGCACCAAGATACTTTATATTATTTGTGGATATTGTGAAGTGTGTCCTTTCCCTATTTTCTTTCTCAGCCTGCATATCCTTTGAGTATAGGAAGGCTACTGATTTGCTTGGGTTGATATTATAACCAACCACTTTGCTGAAGTTGTTTATAAGCTGTAGGAGTTTCTGGTGGAGTTTTTTGGGTCACTTAAATATACTATCATATCATCTGCAAATAGTGATGTTTGACTTCTTCCTTTCAAATTTGTATCCCTTTCACTTCCATATGTTTTCGAATTGCTCTAGCTAGTACCACAAGTAATATATTGAAAAGATAAGGTGAGATGGGGCAGCCTTGTCTAGTCTTTGATTTTAGTGGGATTGCTTCAATTTTCTCTCCATTTACTTTGATGTTGGCTATAGGTCTGCTGTAAATTGCTTTTACTATGTTTAGGTATGGGCCTTGAAAATTAAAAAAGTGTCTGCAAGGCAAAAGAAACTGTCAAAAGGACAAATTGGCAACCAACTAATTTGTAAAAGATCTCCACCAACCCTACATCTGACAGAGGGCTAATATCCAATGAATACAAAGAACTCAAGATGTTAGACCCCAGAATACCAAATAACCCTATCTAAAAATGGGGTACAGAGCTAAACAAAGACTTTTCACCTGATGAAATTCGGATGGCTGTGAAACACCATAAAATGTTCAACATCATTAGTCATTAGAGAAATGCAAATCAAAACAACCCCGAGATTTCACCTCACACCAGTCAGAATGGCTAAGATTAAAAACTCAGGAAACAACAGGTGTTGGTGAGGATGTGGAGCAAGATGAGCACTCCTCCACTGCTGGTGTGACTGCAAGCTGGTACAACCAACTCTGGAAATCAGTCTGGCAGTTCCTCGGAAAACTGAACGCAATACTTCCAGAGGAACCAGCCATATCACTCCTGGGCATATAACCAGAAGATTCCTCAGCATGCAATAAGGATACATGCTCCACTATTTTCATAGCAGCCTTATTTATAATAGCCAGAAGTTGGAAAGAACCCAGATGTCCCTCAACGGAAGAATGGATAAAAAAATGTGGTATATATACACAATGGAGTACTATTCAGCCATTAGAAATAATGAATTCATGAAATTCTTAGAGAAATGGTTGGAGCTGGAGAACATCATCCTGAGTGATGTAACCCAGTCTCAAAAGAATACCCATGGTATGCACTCATTGATAAGTGGATATTAGCCTAGAATCTTGGGACACCAAAGACAAAATCCACATCCCAAATTATGTCAGACAAGAAGGAAGGAGTGGACCCTGGTTCTTGAAAGGCATGAACTCTGGTTCTTGAAAGGCTCAAAGCATCAGTGAAGGGGGATACCAGAACAGGGAAGTGGGAAAGTTTGGATGGCGGAACACCGGGATGGAAAAGGGCATGTGGGTCCTTTGGGGGGCAGGGCAACTAGAAAAGGTAAATGAAATGTAAAATATAGAATATATCCAATAAAAATTTGAAAGAAAGAATAATATTGAAAAGGGAAGTGGAGGTATTTTCTGATAGAACTGAAGATTTTCATCTAAAATATGCATGATAAAATTGAGGATTACACTGGATAACTGATAAAATTTTAGATTTTAGATGTATCAAAATATAATTTGAATATAATTGAAAAGGAAAGAGGAGATATTTTCTGGTAGAACTGAAGTTTTTAATCCAACATATGTATCATAAAAATGAGGATTACACATGATAACTTATAAAATTGAAGATTTTTTTGGAAAAAAACTCAGATACAATTATAGGCATACAAGTAGAATCATCACATATTTGAAAATGAACAGAAGACATTTTCTTATAAAACTGAATATTTGTATAGCATATTAATGATAAAGTAAGGGAAAGTCATAGGAAAAATTTAAAAATCGAATTTTTGTGGCAATTTTTACAGATACAATGATAGGCATACTAATACAATTAGAATGTAATCTAAAACTGAAGTGGAGACATTTTTATTTAAAATTGAAGACTTTCCTCTAAAATAACTATGATAAAATTGACAATAACAAAGATAATTTATAAAATTGAAGATTATTTTGAAAAAATCAGATACAAGGATAGGCATACAAATACATTTAAAATATAATTAAAGGAGGCACTGGAGACATTTTCATATAAACGTGAAGATTTTCATATAACATACTTATGATAAAATGCATATATCATAGGTAATTTATAAAATTAAAGAATTTTTGTAAAAACACTCAAATACAATTATAGGTATCAAAATATAATTTGAATATAATTGAAAATAAAGTGGAGATATTTTCTGGTAGAACTGAAGTTTTTAATCCAACATATGTATCATAAAATTGAGGATTACACCTGATACCTTATATAATTGAAGATTTTTTTGGAAAAAAACTCAGATACAATTATAGGCTTACAAATAGAATTATCACATATTTGAAAATGGATAGGAGACATTTTCTTAAAAAACTGAATATTTCATATAGCATATTAATGATAAAGTAAGGGAAAGTCATAGGAAAAAATAAAAAATTGAATATTTTGTGGCAATTTTTACAGATACAATGGTAGGCATAAAAAAACAATTAGAATGAAATCTAAAAATGAAGTGGAGACATTTTTATTTAAAAAATGAAGACTTTCCTCTAAAATATATATGATAAAATTGAGGATAACAAAGAATTTATAAAATTGAAGATTATTTTGAAAAAAATCAGATACAAGGATAGGCATACACATGCATTCAGATTGTAATTAAAGAAGGCAGTGGAGACATTTTCATCTAAAAGTGAAGATTTTCATATAACATACTTATAATAAAATGTGGATATCATTAGGTAATTTATAAAATTAAAGATATTTTGTAAAAACACCTAGATACAATGATAGGCATAAAAATACAATTTAATACAACTGAAAAACGAAGTGGAGACATTTTCTGATAAAACTGAAGATTTTCATCTAACATATGTATGATAAAATAAAGGATTACTAGAGTAATTGATAAAATTGAAGATTTATTTGAGCAAAACTCAGATGCCTTGATAGGCATAAAAATACTATTAGAAGATAACTAAAAGAGAAGTGGTGACATTTTCATATAAAACTGAAGATTTTCATCTAATATATGTATGATAAAAATGAAGATAACATAACATAATTTATAAAAATGTATATTATTTAAAAAATACCTCAGATACTTTGATGTGCCTATAAAGACAATTAGAATGTAATTGAAAAAGGAAATGGAGACATTTTCGTAAAGTAATGAAGATTTTCATCTAACATATGTATGATAAAATTGAGGATAACATAAGATAATATATAAAATTGAAGATTTTTTTGAAAAAAAAAACCTCAAATGCAATGATAGCCATACAAATATAATTAGAATTCAATTGAAAAAGGAAGTGGAGACATTTTATGATAGAACTGAAGATTTTCATCTAAAATCTGCATGATTAAAGTGAGGATTACATAGGATATCTGATCAAATTGAAGATATTTTTTGAAAAATCTCACATACAATGATAGGCATACAAATAGAATTATCAGATAATTGCAAAGGAAGTAGAGATATTTTATGATATAACTAAAGATTTTGTATAACATATTTCTGATAAAGTAAGGAAAATTCATAGGAAAAATTTAAAAATTGAAGATTCTCTGGTAATTTTCACAGATACAATGGTAAGCATTCAAATACAATTAAAATGTAACTTAAAAAGAAGTGGAGCCATTTTCCTATAAAACTGAAAATTTTGCTCTAACATATGTGTGATAAAATAGAGGAAAATATAGGATCATTTATAAAATTGATTTTTTTGCAATAAACAGATACAATGATAAGCTTACAAATACTATTAAATTCAATTGAAAAAGTAAGATGAGGTATTTTCTCATAAAACTGAAGATTTTCATTTAACATATGTATGATAAAATTGAGGATTACATAGGATAACTGATCAAACTGAAGATCTACCCTAGAAAAATCTTAGATACAATGATATGCATACAAACACAATTAGGATATAATTGAAAAAGGAGGTGGAGATATTATTGTATAAAACTGAAGATTTTCATCTAACAGATGCATGATAAAATTGAGGTTAACATAATTTTTAAATCTGAAATTATTTTTGAAAAAGAAATCTCAAATATGATGATTGGCATGCAAATACAATTAGAATGCAAATGAAAAATAACAACATATTTTGTGATAGAACTGAAGATTTTAATCTATCAAATGTATGATAAATTTGAGGATTACATAGGAAAACTGATGAAATTGAAGATTTTCTTTGAAAAATCTCTGATACAATGATAGGCCTACAAATACAATTATCACAAATTTGAAAAAGGAAGTGCAGACATTTTCTGATAAAACTGAAGATTTCATATAACATATTCATATGAAATAAGGGTAATTCACAGGAAAAATTTAAAAATTGAAGATTTTTGTGGTAATTTTCAAAGACACAATGGTATGCATAAAAATACAATTAGAATGTAATTGCAAAAAGAAGTGGAGACATTTTCCTATAAAACTGAAGATTTTCCTCTAACATATGTATGATAAAATTGAGGATAACTTAAGTTAGTTGATGAAATTGAAGATTTTTTTGAAAAAAAAACACTCAGATGCAATGATAAGCATACAAATCCAATTAGAATACAATGGCAAGAGGAAAAGGAGACATTTTCTGATAAAACTGAAGATTTTTATCTAACATATGTATGATAAAATTGAGAATTACGTAGGATAATTGAAAAAATTGAAGATTTATTAAGAAAAACACTTGGATACAATGATAGCCATACAAATACAATTAGAATACAATTGAAAAAGGAGGTGGAGACATATTCTGTTAATTCTGAAGCTTTACATCTAACTTATGTATGATAAAATGGATGATAACTTAGGAAAATTGATTAAATTGAAGATTTTTGTGATAAAATTTCAGATACTATGAAAGGCAGACAAATACAAGTATAAATAAGTGAAAAAGAAAGTGGAGACATTTTCTGACAAAACTGAAAATTTTTGTATAACATTTCTGATTAATTTATGGAAATTCATGTGAAAATGTGAAAAATTGAAGATTTTTGCAGTAATTTTAACAGATACAATGGTCGGTATACAAATAAATAATAATATGGTTGAAAAGGGAAGTGGAGGAACAAGCAGGCAGAACCAGGGAGAACCAACAGGTGGAACCAGGTACCCGAGATATCCCAAGTTTAAGACCTCTGGGGACTCAGGCCTTGAACAGGAGACACGCACAGAGCAGTGGTTGCTGGTGGAGCAGTCAGGCGTGGGCTCTGTGCCCTTAACACAGACCCCACTCTCCCTGCAGCCTGTGCCATCTTCCCAGCTGTTTTGAACAAGCAGGAAGAACCAGGTACCCTAGATATCCTGAGTTTAAGAGCTTTGGGGACTCAGGCCTTGAGCAGGAGCTCCACACAGAGCAGCAGGTCCAGGGCCCCAGCCAGGCATGGGCTCTGTGCCCTGAAGGTGGACCCTGCACTCCCTGCAGCCTCTGCTACCTTCCCAGCTGTTTTGAACCAGCAGCAGGAACCAGGTACCCGAGATATCCCAAGTTTAAGACCTCTGGGGACTCAGGACACCAGACACCAATCCCTGAGCAGGGTTAGCACAGAGCAGCAGCCCAGCAGGCAGAACCAAGTGCCCAAGATATCCTGAGTTTAAGACCTCTGAGGACTCAGGCATGGAGCAGGAGCCACACACTGAGCAACGGTTCGAGGGGCCTAGCCAGGTGTGGGCTCTGTGCCTGAAGAGGGACCCGGCACTGCCTGCAGTTTCAGCCATCTTCCTGGCTGTTTGGATCTAGCAGGCAGAACCAGGTAAACAAGATATCCCGAGTTTAAGTTCTCTGGGGACTCAGGCTACCTGTCAGCAATTTGTGAGCAGGAGCCCTTCAGGGCAGTGGTTCAGGTGTCCCAGTCATGGGGAAATAGCCTTACGAGCCCACAGGAGGTTCAAGCACCAGCTATTAACTAAAGGATCAATTAACAACAGAGATAACAAGATAGCAAAAGGCAAATATAAGATCATTACTAACAGAAATCAAGGCAATATAGCAGCATCCAAACCAAGTTGCCCGACAGCAATAAGTCTTAGATACCCCAACACACCAAAAAAACAAGACTCAGATCTAAAATCACTGGTCAGGATGCTGATAGAGGAACACTTAGATAAATCTCTTAAAGTAATACAGGAGAAAATGGATCAAAAGCTAGGAGCCCTTACAAGGCAATCACAAAAATCACTTAAAGAAATTCAGGAGAATATGGATCACAAAATGGATGCCAAATGGATGAAACACAAATATCACTTAAATAAATACGAGAGAATATGGGTCAACAAGTAGAAGTCATAAAAGAGGAAACACAAAAATCCCTTAGAGAATTACATGAAAACACAAACAAGCAAGTGAAAGATCTGAGCAAAGCCATCCAGAATCTAAACACAGAAGTAGAAACAAGTAAGAAATTGCAAAGGGAGACAACATTGGAGATAGGAAACCTTGGGAAGAAATCAGGGGCCATAGATGCAAATATCAACAATAGAATACAAGAGATAGAAGACAGAGTCTCAGATGCTGAAGATACCATAGGAACCATGGATTCAACAATTAAAGAAAATGCAAAATGCAAAAAGCTGGTAACCCAAAACATTCAGGAAATCCAGGACACAATGAGAAGACCAAACCTAAGGATTATAGGTGTAGATGAGAGTGTAGATCTACAACTTAAAGGACCAGCAAATATCTTCTACAAAATTATGGAAGAAAACTTCCCCAACCTAAAGAGAGAGATACCCATGAATATACAAGAAGCCTACAGAACCCCAAACACACTGAACCAGAAAAGAAATACCTCCCATCACATAATAATCAAAACCTCAAATGTACTAAACAAAGAAAGAATATTAAAGGTAGTAAGCGAAAAAAGCCAAGTAACATATAAAGGAAGACCTATCAGAATTACACCAGACTTCTTACCTGAGATCATGAAAGCTAGAAGATCCTGTGCAGATCTCATGCAGACTCTAAGAGAATACAAACTTCAGCCAAAACTACTATACCCTTAAAACTCTCAATCGCCATAGATGGGGAAGCTAAGGTATTCCATGAAAAACCAAATTTGCACAATATCTATCCAAAAACCCAGCCCTAGTATATGTAACTGATGCAAAAACTCCACCAGAGAACTCCAAAGCCGATAAACAACTTCAGCAAAGTGGCTGGTTATAAAATCAACTCAAGCAAATCAGTAACCTTCTTGTACTCAAAGAACAAGCAGGGTTAGAAAGAAACTAGGGAAATAACACACTTCACAATAGCCACAAAAATATAAAGTATCTTGGCACGAGTTTAACAAAAAAGGGAAAGATCTGTATGACAGGAACTTGAAGCCCTTGAAGAAAGAAATCGAATAAGATCTCAGGAGATGGAAAAATATTCCATGCTCTTGGATTGGCAGGATCAATATAGGAAAAATGGCCATCTTGCCAAAAGCAATATACAGATTCAACGCAATCCCCATCAAAATCCCAAATCAATTCTTCTTAGATCTAGAAAAAGCAATTCTCAAATTCATCTGGAGTAACAAAAACCCAGGATAGCTAAAACCATTCTCAACAATAAAAGAACTTCTGGGGGAATCAATATCCCTGACCTTAAGCTGTAATACAGAGCAATTGTGCTAAAAACTGCATGGTATTTTTACAGCAACAGGCAAGTAGATCAATGGAATAGAATTGAAGACCGAGAAATGAACCCACAGACTTATGGTCACTTCATCTTAGATAAAGGAGCTACAATCATTGAGTGGGAAAAAAGATAGCCCTTTCAACAAATGGTGCTGGTTCAACTGGAAGTCAACATGCAGAAGAATGTGAATTGACCCACTCTTATCTCCTTGTACCAAGATCAACTCCAAGTGGATCAAGGGCCTCCACATAAAACCACACACACTGAAACTAATAGAAAAGAAACTGGGGAAGATCCTGGAGGACATGGGCACAGGGGGAAAGTTTCTGAACAGAGCATCAATAGCTTATGCTCTAAGATCAAGAATTGACAAATGGGACCTCATAAAATTACAAAGTTTCTGTAAGGCAAAGGACACTGTCAGAAGGACAAACAGCAACCAACAAAGTAGGAAAAGATCTTCACCAACCCCACATCTGACAGAGGGCTAATATCCAATATATACAAAGAACTCAAGAAGTTAGACCCCAAGAACCAAATAACCCTATCAAAAGATGGGGTAAAGAGCTGAACAAAGAATTTTCACCAGAAGAAATTTGGATAACTGAGAATCACCTTAAGTGATGTTCAACATCATTAGTCATCAGGGAAATGCAAATCAAAACAGCTCAGAGATTTCACCTCACATCAGTCAAAATGACTAAGATTAAAAACTCAAGGGACAACAGGTGCTGGCGAGGATGTGGAGAAAAAGGAACACTCCTACACTCTTGGTGGGATTGCAAGATGTTACAACCGCTCTGGAAATTAGTCTGGCAGTTCCTCAGAAAATTGGGCATGACACTTACAGAGGACCCTGTGATACTACTCCTGGGTATATACCCATTGGATTCCCCTGCATGTAATAAAGACACATGCTCCACTCTGTTCATAACAGCCTTATTTATAATAGCCAGAAGTTGGAAGAAGCCCAGATGTCCCTCAAAGGAGGAATGGATACAGAAAATGTCGTATATTTATACACTGGAATACTACTCCGCAATCAAAAATAATGAATTTATGCAATTTGTAGGCAAATGGTTGGATCTGGAAAATATCATCCTAAGGGAATTAACCCAATCACAAAAGAATACACATGAAATGTGATCACTGATAAGTGGATATTAATGAGCCCAAAAGCTCTGAACACTCAAGGCACAATTAGCAAATCAAAATATTTCCAAGAAGAAGCAAGGAAAGAACCCTGGTCCTGAAGAGACTGGATCCAATTTTGTAGGAGAGTATCAGAACAGAGAAATGGGGGGGGTATGATTGAAGAATGGGTGGAGGGAAGAGACCTTATGGGACATATGGTGAGGCATTAACTGGGAAAGGGGAAAGCCTTTGGAATATAAACAAAAAATATAAAAAATAAAAAAATATCAAAATGAAGAAAATGAAATGGAGATATTTCCTGATAAATCTGTGGAATTTCACATAATATGTCTGATAAAATTATGGAAATTCATAGGAAAATATAAAATTTGAAGATATTTGTGGTAATTTTCACATATAAAATGGTAGGCATACAAATAAATAATAATATAGGTGTAAAAGGAAGTAGAGATATTTTCTGATAAATCTGTTAAATTTTGCATAACATATTATCTGTTAAAATTATGGAAATTCATAAGAAAACTGAAAATTTGATGATGTTTGTGGTAATTTTCACAGATACAATGATAGGCTTTCAAGCACAATTAGAATGTAATTGAAAAAAAGCAGTAGAGATATATTCTGATATAACTGAAGATTTTAATCTATGTATATTAAAATTAAGGATTACATAAAATAATTTGTAAAATTGATGATATTTTGGAAAACAAAAACACAGATACAAGGATAGGCATACAAATGCAACTAGAGTATTATTGAAAATGGAAGAGGACACATTTTTATAAAGAATTGAAGATTTTTATCTAACAAATGTATGTAAAAATTGAGAATTACATAAGATAATTGATAAAATTGAAGATTTATATGGAAAAATACTCAGATACAATGATCTGCATACATATACATTTAGAATGTAATTGAAATGGAAAGTGGAGATATTTTCTGATAGAAGTGAAACTTTTCTTCTAAAATTTGCATGATAAAATTGAGGGTTACATAAAATAACTGATAAAATTTTACATTTTTTTAAAAAAAACACTGAGATAGGCATCCAAATATAATTAGAATATAATTAAAAAGGGATGTGAAGATTTGTTCTGGTCGAACTGAATATTTTAATCTAACATATGTATCATAAAATTGAGGATTACATGTGATAACGGATAAAATTGAAGGTTTTTTTGGAAAAAACTCAGATACAATGATAGGCATACATATAGAACTATCACATATTTGAAAATGAAGACAGTTTTTGACAAAACTGAAGATTTCATATATTACTGACAAAGTAAGGGAAAGTTAGGAAAAATATAAAAATTGAAAATTTGTGTGATAATTTTCACAGATACAATGGTAGGTATACAAATACAATTAGAATGTAATCTAAAAATGAAGTGGAGATATTTTTATAAAAAATTGAAGACTTTCCTCTAAAATATGTATGATAAAATTGAGGATACCTTAAGATAATTTATAAAATTGAAGACATTTTGGAAAACAAAAACCCAGATACAAGGACAGGCATACAAATACTACTAGAATATTGTTGAAAAGGAAGAGGACACATTAATATATTTATCATAAAATTGAGGATTACATATGATAACTGATAAAATTGAATATTTTTTTGAAAAAAAACTCAAATACAATGAGAGGCATACAAATAGAATTATCACATAATTGGAAATGGAGACATTTTCTGACAAAACTGAAGATTTCCTGTAACATATTACTGATAAAGTAAGGGTTATTCATTGGAAAAAATTAAAAATTGGAATATTTTGTGGCAATTTTCATAAATATAATGATAATCATACAAATAAATTTAGGATGTAATGAAAAAAGAAGTGGAGACATTTTCGTTTAAATTGAAAAATTTTGTCTAACATATCTATGATAAAATTGAGGACAACTTAAGATAATTTATAAAATTGAAGATTTTTTTGAAAAAAACTCAGATAAAATGATAGGCATACAAATACATTTAGAATATAACTGAAGGAGGAAGTGGAGACATTTTTATACACAAATGAAGATTTTCATATAAAATTCATATGATAAATTGAGGATGTCATAAGTTAATTAATAAAATTAAAACTTATTTGGAACAAAAATTACAGATACAGTGATAGGAATACAATTAGAATATAATTGAAAATGAAACACTTCTGCACAGCAAATAACACCATCATTTGTGCAAAGGGACAACCTTCAGAATGTGAAAAAACTTTTAGCTACTTCACATCCAATAGAGGGACAATATGCAAAATATATAAAGAAATAAAAAAAGCTAGTAATTAGAAAAGCAACCCACTTAAAAATATAATTAGAATACAATTGAAAAAAAGAAGTGGAGACATTTTATGATAGAACCGAAGATTTTCATCTATAATCTGCATGATAAAATTGATGATCACATAGGCTATCTGATCAAATTGCAGATTTTCTTGGAAAAATCACACATACAATAATAGGCATACAAATAGAATTATCAGATAATTGAAAAGGAAGTGGAGACATTTTCTGATAAAACTAAAGATTTTATATAACATATTTCAGATAAAGTAAGGGAAATTCATAGGAAAAATTAAAAAATTAAAGATTTTGTGGTGATTTTCACAGATACAAATGTAAGCATACAAACACAATTAGAATGGAATTGAAAAAGGAAGTGGAGCCATTTTCCTATAAAACTGAAGATTTTCCTCTAACATAAGTGTGATAAAATGGAAGAAAACTTAGGATAATTTGTAAAATTGATGATTTTTTGCAAAAAAAAAAACCTCAGGTGAAATGACAACCTTACAAATACTATTAGAATTCATTTGAAAAAGGAAGACAAGACATTTTCTCATAAAACTGAAGATTTTCTTTTAACATATGTATGATAAAATTGAGGATTACATAGGATAACTGATTAAATTGAAGATATTCTCTAGAAAAATCTCAGACACAATGATAGGCATACAAATGCAATTAGAATATGTTTGAAAAAAGACGGCGGGGACATTTGTGTATAAAATTGATGATTTTTATCTAACATATGTATGATAAAATTGAGGATAGCATAAGATAATTTTTAAATCTGAAGATATTTTTGAAAATGAAAACTCAGATACAATGATAGGCATACAAATACAATTGGAAGAAAATTGGAAAAGGAGCTGGAGTAATTTTGTGATAGAATTGAAGATTTTCATCTAACGTATGAATGACAACATTGAGGATTACTTAGGAGAAATGATAAAATTGAAGATTTTCTTTGAATAATTTCAGATACAATGATAGGCATACAAAAACAATTATCACATAATTGAAAAAGGAAGTGGAGACATTTTCTGATAAAAACGAAGAATTCAAATAACCTGTTTTGAAGATTT
Organism: Apodemus agrarius; assembly: GCA_964023405.1. Lineage (NCBI taxonomy): Eukaryota > Metazoa > Chordata > Mammalia > Rodentia > Muridae > Apodemus > Apodemus agrarius. The sequence goes on along the minus strand of OZ030010.1, from coordinate 95,384,007 downwards.
TTTGGGTCATTTTCACAAATACAATGGTATGCATACAAATAAAATTAGAATGTAATTGAAAAAAGAAGTGGAGACATTTTCCTATAAAACTGAAGATTTTCCTCTAACATATGTATGATAAAATTGAGGATAACTTAATTGATGAAATTGAAGATTTTCTTGATAAAAACTCAGATGCAATGATAAGCATATGTTTATGATTATGTTAATATAGCATAATCATATAGCATATGATTATGTTAATAATGAAGCTTTACATCTAACTTATAGATGATAAAATGGATAACATTGGAAAATTGATAAAAATGAAGATTTTTGTGATAAAATCTCAGATAATATATAAGGCATACAAATACAAGTATAAATAAGTAAAAAAAAGTGGAGACTTTCTGATAAAACAAGATTTTTGCATAACATTTTTGATTAATTTATGGAAATTCACGTGAAAATGTGAAAAATTGAAGAATTTTGTGGTAATTTTCACAGATACAATGCTAAGTGTACAAATACAATTAGAATATAATTGAAAAAGGAAGTGGAACCATTTTCCTATAAAACTGAATATTTTCTTCTAACATAAGTGTGATAAAATTGAGGAAAACTTAGGATAATATATATAATTGATGATTTTTTGGTAAACATACTCAATACAATGACAAGCATACAAGTACATTTAGAATACAATTGAAAAAGGAAGAAGAGACACTTTCTGATAAAAGTGAAGATTTTTATCTAACATGTGTACTAAAATTGAGAATTACATAGGATAATTGATAAAATTGAAGATTCATTCAGAAAAATCTCAGATATAATGGTAGACATACAAATACAATTAGAATATAATTGAAAAAGGAGGTGAAGACATTTTGGTATAAAACTGAAGATTTTCATCTAACATGTATGTTAAAATTGAGAATAACATAATTTTTAAATGTAAAGATTTTTGAAAATGAAAACTCAGATACAAAGATAGGCATACAAATACAATTGAAAAAGGAACTGGACATATTTTGTGATAGTACTGAAAATTTTCATCTAACATATGTATGGTAAAATTGAGGATTACATAGGATAACTAATAAAATTGAAGATTTTCTTTGAAAAATCTCAGATGCAATGATAGGGATACAAATACAATTATCACATAATTGAAAAAGGATGTGGAGACAATTTCTGAGAAAACTGAAGATTTCGTATAACATGTTTCATATCAAATAATAGGAATTCATAGGAAAAATTTAAAAATTGAAGATTTTTGTGGTAATTTTCACGGATACAATGGTTCGCATACAAATACAACTAGAATGTAATTGTAAAAAGAAGTGGAGACATTTTCTTATAAAATTTAGGATTTTCCTCTGATATATGTATGATAAAATTGAGGATAACCTAAGTTAATTCATGAAACTCAAGATTTTTTATAAAAATCTCAGATGCAATGCAAGGCATACAAATATAATTAAAATATAAGTGAAAAAGAAAGGGGAGACATTTTAACTATTAGAAAAGAAACTTTGGAAGACCCTGGAGGACATGGGCACAGGGGAAAAGTTCCTGCACAGAACACCAATAGCTTATGCACTAAGATCAAGAATAGACAAATGGACCTCATAAAATTACAAAGTTTCTGCAAGGCAAAGGACACTGTCAGAAGGACAAAACGGCAACCAACCAAGTGGGAAAAGATCTTCACCAACCCCACATCTGACAGAGGGCTAATATCCAATATATACAAAGAACTCAAGAAGTTAGACTGCAAAGAACCAAATAACCCTATCAAAAAATGGGGTACAGAGCTAAACAAAGAATTTTCACCAGAAGAAATTCAGATGGCCGAGAAACACCTTAAGAGATGTTCAACATCATTAGTCATCAGGGAAATGCAAATCAAAACAACCCTGAGATTCCACCTCACACCAGTCAGAATGGCTAAGATTAAAAACTCAAGAGACAACAAGTGCTGGTGAGGATGTGGAGAAAGAGGAACACTCCTCCACTGTTGGTAGGATTGCAAAATGTTAAAACCACTCTGGAAATCAGTTTGGCGGTTCCTCAGAAAATTGGGCATGTCACTTCCAGAGGACCCTGGCATACCACTCCTGGGCATATACTCAGAGGATTCCCCTGCATACAATAAAGACACATGCTCCACTATGTTTATAGCAGCCTTGTTTATAATAGCCAGAAATTTGAAGGAGCCCAAATAGCCCTCAAAGGAGAAATGGATACAGAAAATGTGGTATATTTATACAATGGAATACTACTCAGCAATTAAAAATAATGAATTCATGCAATTTGTAGGTAAATGGTTAGACCTGGAAAATATCATCCTGAGTGAGTTAACACAATCACAAAAGAATACACATGAAATGCAATCACAATTTGCAATAAAGTGGATATTAATGAGCCCAAGAAGCCCTAAATACTCAAGGCACAATTAGCAAGTCAAATGATTCCCAAGAAGAAGAAAGGAGAGGATCCTGGGCCTGTAAAGATTGGATCCAGTTTTGAAGAGAAACCGTGGGGGGAGGGGGAATGATTAAGGAATAGTTGGGGGGGAGAGGAACTATGGGACGTATGGTTGGGGGGAACTGGGAAAGGAGAAAGCCTTTGGAATGCAAACATAGAATATAGAAAATAAAAATTAAAAAAAATAAAAATAAGTGAAAAAGAAAGCGGAGACATTTTCTGATAAAACTGAAGATTTTTATATAACATTTCTGATAAAATTATGGAAATTCATGTGAAATTGTTAAAATTAGAAGATTTTTGTGCTAATTTTCACATTTAAAATGGGATGCATACAAATAAAATAATATAGTTGAAAAAGGAAGTCGAGATATTTTTCTGATAAATCTGAAGAAGTTTGCACAACATATATCTGATAAATTGACAGAAATACATAGGAAAACTGTAAAATTTGAAGATATTTGTGGCAATTTTCACAGATACAAAGATAGGCTTACAATTACAATTATAATGTAGTTGAAAAAAGGAATAGAGACATTTGCTGAATAAACTGAAAATTTTCATCTAACATATGTATGTTAAAATTGAGGATAACGAGATAATTTA